>JAODAL010010894.1:0-102677 GCA_025379985.1 Phyllomedusa bahiana
GGCCCAGGGTCACTCTTGCGAAGCTTCAGAGATCCACAGCTCAGGTGGGAGAATTTGTCCATAGGACAACTATTAGTTGTGTACTCCTTAAATTTGGCTTTTATTTGGCTTTTCATTTTTGGAAACAAGCCATAAGAAGTCCTGTTTCCACTTTGCAAAAAGCGGTCAGATGAGACCAAAATTTAATTTTGGGGCCTAAATGACAAATGCTATGTGTGAAGGAAAGCCAACACTGCACATTGCCTTGAACACACCATCCCTACCATCGCCAACCAATCTGACTGAGCTATGTGCAAAAATTCTCTAGATGTGTAAATCTGATAGTTACATACCCCAACAGACTTGCAGCTGTCATTGCAGCTGAAGGTGGTCTAAAAAAGTATTTTATGCGACACCGTTCAGTTTTTTAATTTGCAAAAATTTGGAAAAGCATTTAACATTATTTTTACACTACATAAAAACTTTCTACTTTTTGTAGCACCACCACATAAAATATCAATAAAATGCATTTAAGTTTGTGGCTGTAACGTTTAAACATGAAGAACAGTTAAAGGGGTCTGAACACTTTTTTTTATTCCATTGTACTTCACCAGATTATACAAGGGGAAGACCATGTGCAGTTGTATAGATTCCTTCATAAAACTGTTTTTTCCCCTTGATTCAACAATTTAAGACTGGGTTCACACAAGGTTTTTTTTCATTTAAAATGTAAAACATTTTTATGGATTTTCTATTGCCATCTTAATGGCTTTTTAGATGCATATAATAATAATACTTAATATAGTGAAAATCGCTAAACAATGTTATGGTTATTAGGAGAGATGTTGGACAGGATTTTAAATGCTGTACTGAAAATGATGCCATACTACTGTAGGAGTGCCCCCTGCCCATGAGCACCATGGAAGGGTAATTAAAGGGGTAGTCTCACTACAGACATTGATGACGTATCGCTAGGATATTCCATCAATGTCTGATAGGTGTGGATCCTACCTTGTAGACCCACACTTATCTCCTAAACGAGCCACAAAATCTCTCCGATGTGAACGAAGAGCAGGTTGGGTCTGTCCCATAGACAATGGAAAATACTTGGCTGTAATCGGAAATCCCATTCATGTCTATGGGAGAGACTTGACCTGCTCTCTGTTCAGAATAGAGAGGTTTTGGGGCTAATTTAGGAGATAGATTTAGGAGATAGGTGCTGGTCCCAAAGGTGGGACCCAAACCTATTAGACTTTCTTGGCATATCCTAAAACCCTGTAAAAAAATGTTTGACCTCAACTTAGTGTTAGTGTTTTGGTTAGTGGACAGGGTTAGAAAAAAAGTTCACCGGTGTCTAGACTTTGCTGAGTAACCTTATGTAGAAACATTCCATGTAACAAACAAGCTGACCATAAAATCGCTAAATGTATGAATATGTAATAAAAATAAAAAAAACCTCTCTGTGTCTTTGAATAAAATTGGGAGATACAGAGATACATCATGGATCCAAAGATTTATCTACTGAAGGTGTGCAATCACAGATCCCTAAAGGTGCCATATCACATATCTGGTTACACAGTACTGTGCATGGAACCTAGCAGGAATAACTGCGACTTCTCAGAGGACTTTGAAACATTCGTCTTTATTGCTATTTTTGCTAACACTTTAAGGCTGATTTCACACATAGCTGTAGTGCTTTGCATGGCCAACTATGATTCATTAAAATTGAAGGCTTTTTACTATGAATCGGAGGGATTTGGCAATGTTTTTGGCAGCACCATTTTCACAGGTGACACATGCTATAAAAACAATTTCACATTTATAAACTGTGTAGCCAAAAAACACAATACACTGTTCACTCCAAACTCAGTCTCTTATTCAGTGTTGTTCAATAGAACTATCAGGATCCACATGAATGCTAACATGTACTGTGACATGTTGAAGCAGAACATGATGCCCTCCCTTTGGAAACTGGGCAGCAGGGCAATATTCCAAAATGATAGTAACAACAAACACAAAGAAAATGAGGGAAAGGGGTCTGTTGTCACAGTGTAACAGTATTATTCACCTTGGGAGAAACTTTTCATAACCAGTGGGTGATTATGTCATAGTAAAAGTCCAGGCTGTCCAAAAACTTCACAAGGGACAGTGAACTAGTATGGACCTACCGATGCCACAAACCATAGTATGATGTATTTTACGAAAAACATCTGCTTTGTAAGCCATGCAGATTACATCTTCGTCAGGAGAGGAGACCAGAAAACAAACCAAAATGACCTGACTTTTGTATTGACTTACATTGATAATAGGAAGAGGGCAAATTTACTGACAGGGTTAAGGAGTTCAGAAATGAAGCTATCCTACACCTCAATGGAAAGGTTAATCCCCACAATGTTAGAATTTAGGACTCTGAAAAACATTTGCCCTTATTGAGCACACAAGAGACACATTCGAAGTTAAAGGGTTCTGTGCAACAAGAAATGAGTCTTTAGTCACATTTGTAGATAAAGTCCCTTTTGTAGATACAGTCCCTTTTGTAGATACGGTCACTGGCCCTTGCTAAATGGATATGTTAAATTAATGACTTATGCCTTAGCTGGAGGAAAATCTTCCAAATGTAGTCTATTAGTAGAATGATGCAGCTCCACATTTGCATTTGGATGTTCTCCTATACCTGAATAAAAATGTACCAGAACATTGAATCAGCCAATTCACCAATGGTACGTTGTCCTGCACGATTGCTGTAACTTCTTTCTGTGGAGCCAAATCAAGTACTCAGGACCCAGTGTATCTGTCCCCCAGCCACAGAATCTGAATGACTTGAGACAAGGCATCACTGAAACAATGCAGTCCATATCTGTAGACATTCTTGCATGTGTCTGGAGATAAGAGGACTACGACTTAGACATCTGTTTTGTCACCCATGGAAATCACTTTGAATATTTGCAGTCTATAATACTTGGATAGCTGGCATGTATTTTCAAGATAATTAATATGTGTTATGTTTAGAGATAGGCGAATTTCTCAAAAATTCGGTTCGCCGACTTCGCCGAATATTCCGACAAAATTTGTTTCGGTCCGAATTACTTAGGGACAAATCGTGTTAAAAAACAGCTATTTCCAGGCTGCACAGAGCCTGTAGGGTGCTGTAGAACGTTGTGCCATGCTTGAGTTTGCAGAGGGAGCTTGGTTTGGTCTTCATACAATGTTTGGTTTTACTATGACACGCATATGACTGCCGCCGCACTTAGAATCGCTTCACTATAAAATTCCCTGGGCACGTAAGAGGGCAAAACTGACCAAAAAACTAAAGCGGGAATGTAGCCTGATAAACTCATGGCAGCTCCAGCTGGAAAAAAACAAGCTGTGGGCTCAGGTGGCAACATCAGTAGGCCACAGAGTGGAACAGTGACAGAGTATGGAGGTGACAACAGCAGACACAGCAGCATGAGGTCAGAAAGTGGCACAATGACATTCTGGAGGTGGCAAAAACAGGAGTAGGCCACAGAGTGACACAATGACAGAGTGTGGAGGTCACGGCAGGAGCAACAGCAGCAGCATGAGGTCAGAGACTGGCACAATTACAGGGTGTGGAGGTGACCGCAGCAGCAATAACAGCAGCAGCAGCATGAGGTCAGACAGTGGCACAATGACAGAGTGTGTAGCTCACGGCAGCAGCCACAGCAGCAGCATGAGGTCAGACAGTGGCACAAAGACATTCTAGAGGTGGCAAAAACAGGAATTGGCCACAGAGTTGCACAATGACACAGTGTGTAGGTTACGGCAGGAGCACTATCAACAGCATGAGGTCAGACAGTGGCACAATGACAGAGTGTG
Organism: Phyllomedusa bahiana; assembly: GCA_025379985.1. Classification (NCBI taxonomy): domain Eukaryota; kingdom Metazoa; phylum Chordata; class Amphibia; order Anura; family Hylidae; genus Phyllomedusa; species Phyllomedusa bahiana. The sequence continues at coordinate 3,817 of JAODAL010010894.1, forward strand.
TAGGTCACGGCAGAAGCCATAGCAGCAGCATGTGGTCAGACAGTGACACAATGACATTCTGGAGGTGGCAAAAACAGGATTAGGCCACAGAGTGGCACAATGACAGAGTGTGTAGGTCACGGCAGCAGCCACAGCACCAGCATGAGGTCAGATAGTGGCACAATGACATTCTGGAGGTGGCAAAAACAGGAGAAGACCACACAGTGACACAATAACACAGTGTGGAAGTCACGGCAGGAGCAAAAGCAGCAGCATGAGGTCAGACAGTGGCACAATGACAGAGTGTGTAGGTCAAGGCAGCAGCAACAGCAGCAGCATGAGGTCAGTCAGTGGCAAAATGTCATTCTGGAGGTTGCAAAAACAGGAGTAGGCCACAGAGTGGCACAATTACACAGTGTGGAGGTCACAGCAGCCACAGCAACAGCATAAGGTCAGACAGTGGCACAATGACATACTGGAGGTGGCAAAAATAGGAGTAGGCCACAGAGTGGCACAATGACAGAGAGTGGAGGTCACGGCAGCAGCCACAGCAGCAGCATGAGGTCAGACAGTGGCACAATGACAGTGTGGAGGTGGCAAAAACAGGAATAGGCCACAGAGTGGCACAATGACAGAGTGTGTAGATCACGGCAGCAGCCACAGCAGCAGCATGAGGTCAGACAGTGGCACAATGACATTCTGGAGGTGGCAAAAACAGGAGTAGGTCACAGAGTGGCACAATGACAGAGTGTGATGGTCACGGCCGGAGCAACAGCAGCAGCATTTGGTCAGAGACTGGCACAATGACAGAGAGAGAAGGTGACCGCAGCAGCAACAACAGCAGCAGCAGCATAAGGTCAGAGAGTGGCACAATGACAGAGTGTGGAGGTGGGTGGCAATACCAGTCCCTGGTAAAGATGGGGATAGGCAGATGGGGAAACTGGCAGCAGATGTGTGGCATCAGGCGGGTGGCGGCATCAGAATAGTGACTGAGGCAGGTAGTTTGAACCCAGACTCATTTCTCAAAGTTTTGGTGAGGCGTCATGGCTGATGTAATCTGACGCCTAAGGCATTGGTGTGTGGAAATCCTGGCCGATCCACGCCTGATTCATCTTGACAAAGGTCAGTCATTCCACATTTCCCGTGGACAAGCGGGTTCTCCTTGGGGTAACGATGGCCCCCGCCGCACTGAACACCCGCTCTGATGCCACACTGGCCGGACAGGACAGCTTCTCCACTGCAAACTCGACAAGTTGCGGCCACACATCCAGTTTGGCTGCCCAGTAGTCCAGCGGATCTTCTAACTGGGGTGGCAGAGTGCTGTCCAAGTAGGCCACCACCTGTTGGTTTAGGGTCTGCTCCAGTCCTGCTGCTGCTGGCGACTGCCCTCCTCACTAGGCGGGTGAAGGAAGCTGCTCATCAGTGACTCCAGATTTAGGTTGCTGCTGATGGAGCTGGTACTGCTCCGACCCCCCCATCTTCCCACAGCAGACGCGACACTAGTACGTGAGTGCTGAGGAACCCTCCGGTCAGACCTGTCAGAGGAGGGACGATGCCGCACATAGGCAGCAGCCAACTGACTACGGAGGATTTCTCTATAGTATTTCAGTTTGTCCTCCCTCTCAATAGCTGGGAAAAAGGCTTCCATTTTGGACCGGTAGCGAGGGTCCAATAGGCTGGAGAGCCAGAAGTCATCCCTCTGCCGGATTGTGACTATTCGGCTGTCACTAGCCCGACAAATCAGCATGCTGTGGGCCATCTGCACAAGTGAATCCGAGGGACTCCCTGCCTCCATCTCCACTGTATACTGCCCCGGTGCTTGCGGGTCATCTGCCTCGTCTTCCTCATCTTCATCTACCTCCTCCAGCTGCTCCTGCTCCTCCTCTCCTGTCACCGGGGTAGAAAATCCATTCATTTCACCAGACAATGCTTCTGCTCCAATGTCCTCCTCCTCCTCCATTTCAGTCCCCACCGGACTTATGTGGTTGCGAGATGTAGTCGCCACGTCTCCAGTAACCCTGCCCAGACAGATTTTTCAGCATCTGTTGCAGGACATGAAGCAGTGGAATGACGTTATTCATCCCGCAGTCCTGGCGACTGAAAAATGATGCGGCCTCCTCAAATGGCCTCACGCATGAGCTGCCACTGGCTGACATCAAAGTTACACAGGGGAGTACTTCTGTCTGCCTGGATCATCAAAAAATCGTTAATGGCCTTTCTTTGTTCATACAGTCGATCCAACATGTGCAGGCTGGAATTCCAACAGGTGGAAACATTGCATATCAGCGTGTGGGGGGAGGCCGTTTTGCCACTGCAAATCGAGGAGGGTGTTCCTGGCTTTGTAGAAATGGATGAAGTGCATGCACAGTTTCCTGGCCATTTTCAGAATCTTCTGAAGATCTGTGGAAGACTTCAGGAACCTTTTCACAACCAGATTGAACACATGCACCATGCAGGGCGCATGGACCATCCCTCCTCGGTGCAGCGCAGACACCATGTTCCTCCCATTGTCCGTCACCATGGTTCCGATTTGCATTTGATACGGAAAAAGCCACACATCGATTTCTTGCTGCATTCACGGAGCAGTTCCTCCCCTGTGTGACTTCGTTCGCCGAGGCAAGCCAGGTGTAGAACTGCGTGACACCGTTGTGCCCTACACATGTGGTATGATGGAGCAGTACTTGTGGAGGCTGAGATGGTTTTGGTGGTGGAGGAGGAGGAGGACATTGGCGCAGGAGCCGCAGTTTGACAACGTGGAGGAGAAAGCGGCGTCTCCTGTCCAAGTTGTTGGTGTGGCTGGGCAGGAAGCACATTCACCCAGTGGGCCGTAAAGGACATGTACTGGCCCTGACCGTAGTTGCAGCTCCACACGTCCGTGCTGCCGTGCACCTTGGAACAAACGGATAAGCTCAAGGACTGGCCCACCTTCTGTTCTACATATTTGTGAGGGGCTGGTACTGCCTTTTTCGAAAAGAAATTACGGCTTAGAACTCTCCACCTCGGCTCGGCACAGGCCATTAATTCTCTGAATGGTGCAGTGTCCACCATTTGGAAAGGGAGGGACTGCAATACCAACAACTTGGACAGGAGCACGATCAGCTTCTGCACCTTAGGACGGTTGGACTCATACTGTTGTCTCTTTGCAATCGCCTCGTTGAACGACCGCTGGCACCATCAGTAGCGAGAAGCAGGAGCGTCTGGACCGGGAGATGATCGAAAAGATAAACAACTCCCTTCTGCAGAGGTGGTGGAGCCTTGACTGGCTGCAATGGCATGAGTGCCACCGGGCGCTGCTGCTGCTGCGGTGGTGGCAGGATGGACCACCACATATGAGCCACGGTTCTCCCAGGCCACCGGATGGTGACGCTGCATGTGTTGATGCAGGGCCGTGGTACCAATGTTAGCTCCTTGGCCACGCTTCACTGTCTGCCCACAGATTCTACATATACCCATATTCGGCTCCTCCGGTGTCTTAGCAAAGAACTGCCACATCACCGAGTAGCTGATTTTAGTGCCAATGCTCCGCACTGAGTGAATACTACCGCAGCTACCTCGCTGAGCCCCTGTGTCGCTACTTTCTTGGACCTGCGAAGCGGGTTTTCTACCCCGTGGCCGCTTGGCTCCTGACCTCACACTGCTGCTACCCTGCTGACTCACGGCCACACAACCCACTTGCTGGCTGCGCCACTGCCTGAGGCGCAAGCTGACGCCCTCTTCTCCTGACGATGATTAAGCCCTTGCTTCACCCGGCTCCCAAGTGCGGTCGGCTACATCATCGATTATTGTTTCATCTTCATTGCTGTCCTCATCACCGGTCTTGGTATGCAGAGGCTGACCCCTCACAACATGACCTCCCATGCCACTCTCCACATCTATGTTTTGCCGTCTACTGCAAGAAGCAGGGGATATTGGCCCCATGTCTTCATTGTCATGTAGCTGCTGACTGTCCTCCTCAAATTGTTCATCCTCGCTGTATAGTGGCGCTGAGCCCAGACCACATAGTATATCTTTGGCTGTGGGAAGCGGATCGGACAGTGGTGGGTTGAGGACAGATGAGGGCCGCTGACCCGCTCCCGGGCCATGCCAACTAAGGGTTGTGTCTGACGTTCCCACCGACTCTTGGCTGGGGTTGTCAAGAACCCTTGGGTTGCTGGTCAATACACGGCCGCTAGATGACACCGGCAGTTCTGGCCTCACCGAGTGACCCCTGCTGCGACGTCCCCTTACTGTGCTGTGACCTGGGCCTGCTCCAGGAATGTTTGTGCTACTGCCACTCGCATTTGAAGAGCCTGACACCTCTCTGTCTGACATACTGTTTGTTCTAAAATGTACAGTCTCTGTTTAATGAAGATATCTGTATATGATAAATACACACCCTGTATTTGACTCCAAATGAACCCCCTAACAAGCTTGGGTAACCGTTGGATATAAATTGCGCTCCACAAATTGCCAGGAAAAATTTACTTGTATGTGCCGTTTAAAAAAACTGTGTATTTTACTGAATACAAAAGCACAAACAGGCTTAATTAAACTTCGGATATGAATTATGCTGCATTCAAAATTTCTTCTTTGGCAGTGAAAAAGAACGTTTCTTTAACTGAATACAACTGCAGAAAAATCCTTAGTTAATACTTGGATGTAAATTGCGCAAAAGAAATGTGCTGCCAAAAATTCCCAGCTTTGTAACGTGTTAAAACGGCGTGTATTTTACGGAGCACAACAGCAGAAAAGCGCTTAATTGACCTTCGGATATGAATTATGCTACAGCCAAAATTTCTTCTTTGGCGTTGAAAAACAACATTTCTTTTACTGAGTACAACTGCAGAAAAATACTTAGTCAGAAACAACACTTGGTTTTGCACATGTAAAAATTTTTGTTTGAAAAAACAAATGCACACTGGTGTGGCAGCAATACATATAAACATTCAAATTCAAATAATAGTGTGCCACTGTTATTTGAATTTGAATGCAGAAAAATACTTAGTTAACCCTTGGATGTAAATTGCGCAAAAGAAATGTGCTGCCAAAAATTACTAGCTTTGTAGCGTGTTAACGGAGTGTATTTTACGGAGCACAACAGCAGAAAACACTTAATTAACCTTCGGATATGAATGATGCTACAGCCAAAATGTCTTCTTTGGTGTTGAAAAACACCGTTTCTTTTAGTGACCACAACAGCAGAACAACGGTTAGTTAACCCCTGGATCTAAATTGCGCAAAAGAAATGAGCAGCCAAAAACTAAGTGGTATTTGGCTTGTAAAAACTGTTTCTTTAACTGAATACAACAGCAACAGGCTTAGATAACTCTTGGATATTCAATGTGCTCAAAAACTGAGCAGATAACATTAAAATGTATATGCAGCTGAATTGGACGCACACTGGACTTCAATTCCAATACACCACAAAATCAAAATGTAAGAGAAGCAGTCTCTGAGACAAGCTTTGCCACCCCTCAAAAAATCGCTGTATAAAAGTTAGTTCTTTAGTGTGAGATCTCAGCAGCAGCAGCTTCCCTACACAGCACAATGAGAGCAGTGTGAACTGCCAGTGTCGCGTCCAGACTTATATAGTGCGGTTATGTCACAGAATCCCGTTGGTCTCTGATTGGCTTCATCTCTGCACATGTCATTGAGGATGTTCCTTTCTTCCTCCCAGAGTTCTTTGCCCCATGTACCGCCATGTGCTCGCACCTTTCTATCAATTAAAAGCACGCTTCGTTCCCGCGAATCACCCCAAACTTCGGCTTCGTTCAGAATCGAAGTTTTCCTGAAATTCTAAACGAATTCCACTTCGTTAGACTCGATTCGCCCATCTCTAGTTATGTTCTTATGTATTATGTTCTTTTGGTTATAAATACTATACTTTTGTATAGTATTTATTTTGTACCATCATTTTGAATCAACCTGTGCATATATTTATCCGCACTTCTCTTTTTTTCAAATAATGGTACTGTGTATGTCTGTAGCATAGTGGTATGTATGTGATCTCACATTTTGTGGGAGTAGGTGGACATATTTAGTTAACTTCTAGCTGTGTATTCATTGGGGGGCACTACAGTGATTATTTGCCCCCAGGTGAAGACATGCCTAGTTCACAGCTCAGTCTTAAATCTGTCATGGAAACACTATGCATGTAAAAGGAATATCACAGAAATCATAAGAGAAAGAGAGAGATTTGGAGGAACACTAATCTGCTGCACCTTAATTCATCATTTGGCTAGCTATTTCAACAATGTGTGAATTGTAGCTGATCTGATGGGTTACCATGGAAGAGACTGCAGACAGTATTTCAGACAATTGTGTCAACAGAACGCTGACACTTGTCAGTCACTGGTGTAGCTGCAAGCTAAAAATTATTATGTGATTATAACAGATGGTATTGGTTATCTCCTTTAGGCTATTTTTTGTATTTCTTTTTATTTTTCCATCTATATTCTGATGTATCTTATGAGACAATGCATCACGTAGAACAAAAAAAAAGAGAAATAAACATATAAACATGTAAATGTATGAAAATTTATATACTTACAGCCTGCATCACACATTTATCAGCTTTGTTTGAAATGTTGGATAGTGACCAATCATGGCATGGCACTGTAATGTTGCATCCCCTTTATGATAAGCACATTAAAAGGGTTCTCTGAAACTCACCCAGTTATCAGAAAACAACTTTAACTAATTAAGGACTACCAATTTACCTTTTTGCAGAAGTCATTAAGGGAAATTTTTTGGAGTGCCTTGCCATTTACTGTCATGTAGACTAATTCCCACACAACGGGAGTCTAGCTCCTGCTCCAGAGCGACTATAACATGATTAAAGTGGACTCCCCCCTACACAGAGTCAACAGGATTCCATGGTGTGTAGGTACTGTGGAAACATATCGCCATCAATCCTGAGGACCAAGAATGGACTCAAGGGTGTATGTTTACCAAGAATTCTGGTAGAGCAATCTAAATGATGCCCAAACAATAGATTGCACTATAGTCATTTAAAGTAAAGTGTATTAGCATACAGAGGTTTGCTTATAAATTATAAGTTTAAAACAAGCATGTAAAATAATTATCTTTTAACTGGATTAAAAAAAGGTGTAAGTAATTAAAATAAGCATGCAATTTTTTCTTGTGCATATACTGTATTGCATAAACACCAAAACCCTGCATTCATATGGTATGCATACAACCCTTGTAACCAGATTCAAAATGTTAACAGATTGTATAAAACTTCATAAAAATGAAACAAAAACTAAAATTTCTTTTATTTTTATATCTGTGTTAAAAATAAAAAAAAAATAAATTGGGAATAATGTGATTTATTTTACATAAAACAAGGCTTTAAACAGCTATGTTAGTAAAAAAAAGTTTAAAAAAAATTACTGTATCATTAAAGGGGGGTTCTCAATATGCTGTTTCACAGAGCCTGATATTTACAGGTAGCTTTAGGTTCACATTTCCTGGTTTGACACTGGGTAGTTCCACATAGAACTACAGTAATGATTGACATTTCAGCCCTGCTATTCCTAGAGGAGCCTATTGGAGGGACATTAGTGATGGAGGACTAAACAGAAGGGCAGAAGGATACAGAGCTACATTTTGTCAGGAGTTAAATTTTGTCAGTGGGAAACATAAACAAGCTTCTTTGCTGCTGACAAGACACAGCAGGGAGTGGCATCACCATCCTGACTATCCCAACCACTGCTGCAGGAGCAGAGAGAGGGGATCGGTAACCTAGGGAAGCTTAAATGTTCAGTATGTTCCAATAATTTGCACAATTTTGTAGTAAAAAAGTCATACAGTTTTACAATACAAATTATTGCTCTTAAAAACATAAATAAAGGATTGGAGCTTGTGCACAACTGCATAAGAAATTCTGCTCTATCATAGGCGCAGAGTAAAGAAAATGATGGCAGTGCTCTATGAATGCCACATGACAGACACCAGGAGTGCCCAACATACTCTATTAACTTATAACGGGGACTGTCAGGTTTGTTTATAGTGTCAGGTATTTTAGCATTTCAAATAGTACTGAATACTGAGGGGTTTTGACTGAAATTTTTGACAGAATCTGCAAATGGAAGCCCCTGCCCAGATTAGAATAGAGCCTTAATTAAACCGCATAGTGTTAGTAATTTATGGTTTTTCCTTACTAACTAAAGTCTCTTTTAATTTCTATTACAGCATAATATCGTAACTGACCATATGTTTTAGTTTCTTAAGTATGTTTGAAGTAGGCTATGAATCGTTTGACTACTATTTTGGTATCAGTTACAGAACCCCAGGCCTGTACTCTGTATGAAAATCAATTAGTTAACATATTGTTGTAGGCTATGTTTTCTTCTATAGTCTTGGAATTCACAACTTACAAATCTACTTTCACAAAGCTATTGAATCACTTTAGAATCTCTTCTTAGAAAGGTCAAAAAGGTTTCCGCAAAACAAATAATGTTAAAAGGGTAGAGTGCCTAAGGTATATGGTTTGGACTTCTTCATTCAATGTGACTGACAGTCTTCTTTTTAAACCTTTGAAAATCATTTAATTATTGTGATTACGGTGCACTTAACCCTGAAAACACCCATCTTGTCTTTGTTTTTAATGGATATCCTTAAAAATTTAGTTAAGGCTGCATGTGGTTGAAAATTGAAAATAGGAGACTTAAAGTATTATAACAAATTTTTCCCTAATTATATAAAATACTATTTTAATGATCAAGTAAAGACCTGTGTCTGTCAATTGATGAACAAGAGCTTTTTGGTATCAAACTGTTCTGTCTATACAGGTTAACAGCGATTTGTTGCTTTAAATGTGTCAATAATGTTTATATGTGCTGGCTAAATTAGAAAACTGCAATTTAAAAATGAAGTCTGCTAGGAAAATGAACAACTAACTCTAAATATTTCACTTTTATTTTAATAATTAAAAATGAACTGCTACTCTGACAGTGCATTACAGCAAGAACCTCAATCATTAAAAGACTTAGTTGTAAAAAGATTATATTCAGTGGTTATAATCAAACCCACAAAATGGGCAGTACTAAAGTACTAAACAAGGTGCTTCAAAGGAAAGTACTTCCTGACATTTTTGGAGTTGTACATAATGAATTCTTTTGCAACCAACTTTCAAATTGTATGGATGGAAAAGATAGTTGTGAAGGGTCTTATGATTTACCCCTTGACTCCACAGATTTTTTCTTTTTTTTAGGTTAGGTTATGAATCTGAATATGGCCTTCTGCTCAAATCATCCAACTGAATTGGACGTGTATGATGCCTTAATACATGTATTTTACTAGTAATGCACAAAACTGTTAAAGTTGTGAACTTTATTTTTTACTTTTATACAATATACATAACATACTTAATATATAATAATGGTTCTATTTTTTATATTTCATGTTTATCTTGAACTCTACGGGTTGCTTCCTGGAAGCAGTCATACCATTACTGACAGGAACATTCTTCCCCTTGATAAAAGGGTCCTATGACAAACCTATTTTCTACATTTATATTTGAGGTAATAAAAATGTTAGGTTCAACCATCGGAAGCACCCAAGGTGTGCCAAAGTACAGTTCTTGACCAAAAGCTAGCTACAAGTCTACAATTATTCTCCATAGAAATAAATGGGACTTTGGAAACAGCCAAACACTCACATTTGGGTTTTTTCATTCACTTTAAAACAGAAGCCAAAGATAAGCCAAAATATATTGTTTTGTGAAGTCTCATGCATTTGAAATTTCAAAGAAGCTAGTTGAGTATGTAAAGAGTCAAAATTAATTTGTATGTTCACCAGTGCGCCAAACTAATGATAAATCTTTTCTCACAATGGTTCCACAAAAGCTCAGTTACATTATATATCACAGAATGCAATGTCCCTGATGCTGAAGAGCTATACGTATATAGGTATCCTGAGAGCTGGAAAATATGCACTTAAAGAAAGACAAGATCAAGGAGAAATAGAGCAACATTAAAGAGTTATAGGTGTGGCACTGTTTACTGCCATTTGATTTTCCTTGATGCGGAAGTATAAGGTCCAACATTCACTGCTGACACCTTTATACCTCAGGACCTTGTTGTGACTATCCCCATAAATTGCATTAAAGGGGTTTTGCCACAATGTAATGTTGATGTGGGATCCTCCAAAATGGGTATTTAATCACTTTTCTAAATATATGTGATTACAAAAATTGCAGTCTGAGAGAGCTACAGGCTGCCTTACCTGCCCTTAGTTACTTAAAAGCTTCTATTAGATACGACCTGACAAGAGCTGCTGGCCGGGCTTGCGCAGAGAACACTTCTTATCTGATGAAAGGGAGCTGAAGAAGCTTTCAAGGCACCGGGTAGAAATATGTTGTCTTTTGTATACAGAATCCACTAGTTGTAGTGTGATTATCTGAGTAGATCCCTGCTTTATCTGATGACAGAGAACATGAAGAAGCTTTCAAGCTGCTGTGGAGAAAAGGTGTTGTCTTTTGTATACAGAATCCACTAGTTGTAGTTTGATTATTTGAGTGAACATTTCACACGATCCCTTATGCACGGCTATGTGCCCTGGCTGCCTCTCTCTCTCTCTCTCTCAGCCAGCGTGGCTTGTTTAAATTTGCTTCTTAGCAGATAAGGCACGTCCTGGCAAAACAACTTTAAACGAGTAAAGGGTTTTGTCCTTTTTGCTGTTTCACAGAGCATAATCTTTACAGCCAGCTTCAGGCTTCCCTTCTTAATCAGGCTGTGGATGGTTCTACACTAGTGACTGATATTTCTGCTCTGCTATTTATAGCTGATCCCATTTGAGGGACAATACTGATAGATGGGTTTTAACAGCAGTTGCCCAAGACTTCAAAGGGTAAAAGTTTGTCAGTAAGAAAGATAAACAAGCTTTTGTGTTGCATGCAAAGCAGAAAGTGACGTCTCCATCCTAGTCAGGACTGCTAGAGCAGAGAGAGGTGGTTGGTAACTAGAGATAAAGTATATTCCAGCAGGAAATAAGAACTGCTCTAACTAAAATGAAGAAAAATCAGATCAGGAATGTATTTGGTAATTGTCTTAATTTACCTTGGCCTACATGCTTAAAGCTAATCAATGTGATGGGAAAAACCCTTTAGTTCCTATTTTAAAAGGGTTTTTATCATCTTTTAAAGTGATGTGATATTCCATCACTTTATGAACAGTAGGTATCTGACCTCTGGAACTGAAACAATCCTGAAAATAAAGAAGCTGCAATGCTGATTTAGTATGTTTATTATATTAGAATAGGGCTCTGTGTAGGGATTTATAGGTCATTTCTGTGGGACGGCCCTTTTTGGGGCGCACATCCCGCTAAGGGCCAGGTTAAGTGTCTGGTAGGGAATATATAGGGTTTATATCTCTATGATATTGTTTCCTTACAGCATTTACTATGGATTGTGGATTTTTGCTGTTCTCTTGAACCCTTGAAATACTGATCTACTTTGGTGAGTTTAAAATTTTCTTAAGTATGCTGATTAAAAGTTATGTTTTATGTGCAATATTTTTTTTTAGAATGCAGATTTAGTGCTGTGTCTTTTTCACTGTTTTAGTAGATAACTCAAACCTTTAATGGGCTTTTCCGGATCTTCCTTAGGATAGGCCATCAATTTCAGATTGGTGGAAGTCCAGGTCTTAGCATCCCCACTTATCTCAAAGTAGCACCGTCCCATTCATATGAACAGCTGAAGAAGTGACTATATCATTTATAGTCATGATGCACTTACCACACTTGCTCACAATCTACAAGCCCACTGACATAAAGCATTTCACATTCGGCATACAGCAAGTGGGCCTGCATGCTCTAAAAAGCACAGGCTGAATTCCAAACCAGTCCTAGACATGACCAATGGGTGAAATAACTACATTTGAAGGATTTCCTCTCACAGAAGTCAATGGACCATGGAGTATATGTGCCTTCTCATTCATTAGTCTTGGAAAAAAAATAAAGAGCAGAGATATTTAAAAATAACTATAGCAATTTTATTGTTGACATTTGACCCTTTCTATCCAGATGATTAAAAATCACTTCCATTATTACTTTTTTTTCAATCTTTGACATTTACTCCCACATACTATGTAGAAATAATGTTAAATATTTTATATAAATGTAGTCAAGCTACCAGCAAACATTTTACAATCCTACTCTGAAGCAGTCATGTTTTTTCAAATTTTCAAAGAGTTAAGACAAAACACATTTTGTTTATGAGTATTTGTTCATAGTAAGTCAAATACAATTGCTGTGAACTGTATGGATAGAAAGCAAAGTTCATTATATAATCATACCCTGATGTATTTAATACAGTCTGTAAAAAGACTATGCTTTTTTATTTCAGTTGATGCACTTTTAACCCCTGTAATAAATTCTTATAATCACTCTTTAATAAATTCCATCTAATGATGTAAAGAGAAGCAAATAATGTCTTTCATGGTGTTCTAATTATATTTCATTTATCTTATCCACGTCTAAACCTATTAATTTAGTCAGTGCCGCCCATCTGAAAGACCCCGAGGCAACACCAAAATACAATAATATTTGTTAAGAGTTTAGAGTAGACCTCCTACATTGCCATTCCTTGTTGGTTGTAGGAGTGTTTTGCCTGCGATGGTAAATCCCCCCTCTATAAATACTTTACAGGCATGCTTATTAGTAATCAAAAGCTTCTTCTGTTGTTTAATATAGTTCCTTATGTCACTGAAATTAATCACAACCAGAGGTCCATTCTTTTCCAGTGGCTCCCAATGGGATTTAAAGCGTGCTTAAGAAAATCACTGCAACTATTGTTATTTGCAGTAAGTTGATTCAATTTACGTCTGTGTTTCATTAACTGTGATTTAATGTTTACTGCGGTCCAATAAAAACATATAAATATTGAGATATAAACATTTTCTTCAGGTATGTGCCTTTGTTAAGACAGTAGAGCTGAATTTGTCTGGACTGGAATACAAAGAATCCAGACGATGCTAAGAGTTCACATACTCTATCTTTTATATAGTTACTTTTCTCAAACCCTGACTTATGTTTTTCATTGTAATGCACACTGCTTCCCTCTAACAAGACATACTGAAAGTATACATTTTATTGGTTTAATAGAAAAGTTTAAAAACCTAAGGGAACCTTAAGACTCTGTTTATTTACATGCTTTAATAGCGTGTCCTTGACTAGAATGTGCATGTATGCTCCCAATAAATATACTTTTGCTGGGCTTTTTCTTGTATTAAATAAAAACACAAAGCACTCTTAAAGATAAACTCTCGAAGAGCAAACTCTAGGTTTTCCTTCATTACATTTATACTGCACCCCCTCCAAATGTTATTCTTATATTCCTATGTTGTATACTCAGGACTCAACCTAAGTTTTGATGGCAGAAATTTTAGATTATATAGCTTAAAAATGCACTAATTGAAAAGCAATGGGTAACACAAGGCCACACAGGACATAAAAATATTAAGCATAGTCATATTATGTGCAAACAAAAGGGCATATAGGGTCCGAAAAAGAGACCCTTGCTTAATGCAAATTAAGGAGTTAAATAAATCACATAATAGAGCCATACACAGTGCAGACATGAGACACACCAAGCCTAAAAATAATATTCAAACCAACAATATGAAACACAACTAGACCCTAAATTTAAATACATTTAAAATCAATTTATTGATCAAATTAAACATAAATAACATATATAAACTGCACACTATCTGCAAATAATTAAAAATATGCTTATCACAATTTATCGGGGGCCTTCTTTCAGGCTCTCAAGCAGTAGGGCATCAATGTTCACCAGAACCAAATGCCATACATAGCCTGTAGCACTTTTAGCAATGACAACTGTACCTTCATGGCATCTTCACGCTCCTGCTATAGCATCCTCTTTTTCAACTATCTTAATTGCCATAACCTTCACATGAGGTGTCATATCTGCAAACTCTCTTTCTTTAGCATCAACTCCCTCCACTTCCATCTTGTAACGCCACATCTATTCCTTCTACCCTCCTTCAGCACTACATATTCTTCCTTAAAGTGCCACATCTTTTCCCTCTACCCCACTCCAGCACTAAAGTCTCCCTCTTTAGTACCACTCTACTACTTGCCCTAAAGCAGCACACTCTACCCTTACAGCACTATCTTTCTCTTCAGGAGTACTCTCCACCTTCATATCACCATCTTTCCTTTACAGCAACCTTTCCCCTTATCCTGCAGCACCACTCTTCCACCAGTCCACTAAACCACTCAATTCTGTCACAGTACTATCTTCCAAGGCAAGCCAGTTTAGTTCATCTGCAGTCAGCTGCTTCAGAGCGTTTGCCCCTCTTCAGTGCAGAGTAGAACTTACTGAATGGCGATCTGAGATTCGAGTGTAGCTCAGAAGGGGTAATATATCTCACTGGGGAGAGGCACCTTCTGAGCCACACTTGCTTCTCACCTAGCCAGTCAGTAAGTTTTACTCTGCACTTATGAGGGGAAACAAACTGAAATAGCTCTCTATAGATGAACTGAACTGGCTTGGATTGAACCCTTTTTACATTGAAAAGCTCAGTGAGTCACATGTGAATTGAAGATTGCTACATTCTATAGAGAGCGCTGGAGAGTTAAGGCCTTTTCCGATCAGCCTTTGTTATATGCAAATATCCAGTGAGCTCTAAAAGGAGATTACAGCCTCACACACCAACATAGTGCCTCTCAGAAATAGGATACATTAGTCATATTACTTACATACTGAGAAATATTTTTTTATGATGTAGGATGCAAAAATTTATTAATTAGAAATATTAGTACAAGTTGCACCATATTTTCCATTATCACACACATAACAGAGGTAGAGGCATCTTACAATGGTTCTTAAACAAATCATACCACAGTCATGATATTATAATAACACTATTCACCATGCTCATCGACCAATACCAACCTCTTTAGTAATATTGCATAGTTACATAGTTTGCAAGGCTGAAAAAAGATAGACATCCGTCTAGTTCAGTCTTTTATACTGTAGTGTTGATGTCAGTAATGTGTGTCTCCCTTTTAAGAGGTTCATGTCTGTTTTAGCCCCAGCCTGGTTTTGTTATAGAGTCTCAGTGGTTAATTCCCTGAGTCCAATTCCTGGCTTAGGCGGGGTATTTAAACCCATCGGTTTGTTTTCTCAGTGCCTGTGATTGCTTCTGTGTGCTGACTTTTCTTCTGTGCAATTCTGCTATATTGTGTTTCTCTGGTTCTGTATTTTGGCTTGAATCTTGTTTATTCTCCTGTTCTGTGATATTGTACAGCGCTGTCTCCTGGTTTCACCTTGGCTTTACTGACCATGATGACCTTTCTATTTTTTTGTTTTGTCTGTGCCCTGTTTGTCTGTTGTATATTGTTTGTCTGCTCTCTGCTTGAGGCCAGAGTTTGTTCACGATACGGTTCCAGTGAAGGGTCGCCATTTTTGAAGTGGTTGCTCTGCTTTAGAATAGCACCAGGGAAAGAGTAGGGCACCAATGACAGTTGATCTATAGAAATATAAAAACTGCATGATATAAGAGCCAATTGTCCTCATTCTAGGGAAAAATTCCTTTTCGACTCCAATCTGGCAATCACAATAAATCCGCGGATCAACGACCCTTCTCAAGAATCCCAGTCGCTTTAACTTGTCATGATATTTCACTCTAGAAATGTATCCAGACCCTTTAAATTCTTTTAGTGAATTCACCATAACAACTTCTTCCAGCAGAGACTTCCACAGTCTCGCTGCTCTTACAGTAGAGAATCTTCCCCTATGTCTATGTAGAAACCATCTTTCCTCTAGACATAGGGGATGCCCCTTTATTCTGGTTACAGTCATGGGTAAAAATAGACCATAGGAGAGATCTCTACATCTACTTTTGATATATTAATAACATATTTATTTTGTCCCCCTGTAACTGTCTTCTCTTTAAATTAAACAAGCCTTTTTTTACTAATATTTCTAGGTATTATAGTCCACGCTTTTTATTATTTTAATTATTTATGTGCCTTCCTTTGAACTTGTTTTAGCTCTTTTAAGTCTTTGGTGTGCAATAGTGCCCAAGCCTGTGCACAGTATTCCATGTGCGATCTGACTAGTGATTTTTATAGTGGCAAAAGTGTTCTCATTGTGTGTATCTATACTCTTTGCAATACATCACATATTCTTATATGCCTTGGCAGCAGTTGCTTGACAATCCTCGCTACAATTATGTTTACTGTCATCTAGGATTCCCAATTCCCTTTCCATGTCAGTTTTATATTAGAATAATGTCAGTGAAATTAGTTCTTAAACAAAGCTAACTTGAGTTATAATATTATAATAATGCCAATTGCCATGCATCTAAAGCCAAGCTATACTCAGTAACTATAATATAATAATGTCAACCACCATGTCCCTAGAGCAGGGGTTTACAACATAACTCTCCCAGGAGCTGCAGGAAATCTTAGAGTGGTAGTCCTCATCTGAGAACTTTATGGCACTTCAAATGTAAATACCCAACATGGCTGAAAGGTCTTAGTTCTATCTTAGGGACTGCCATTGATCAGAATGAGGGTACCCTTCTTGGTGCTCCAGATTGAGGATATGAGATGTCTATTTTGATTGTAGTTTGGGGGGGGGGTTATGGAAGTTACTGTTTCACATCTTTTAAGGGGTTGTCTCACTACAAAGAATAGCTTTCAACATGTAGGGAACACTAAATGAAGACATTTTCCAAATTTATTGCATTGTTCATCTTTTTTTGTCAAGGAGCTACAAATGATTTTATCACCTTCTGAGGGCTTTCTAGTTTCTGAGTGACCGGCCTGTGTACTTCTTTTCCCCTGCTGTTTGTTCTATCTGATAGCAGGGAGTGATGTCATCACACAGGTCATGGCTGGCAGTGTTAAAGCTGTGTGTTATCTGATCTTTCAGACAAAAGACTAATTACCCTACTGTTTACATTAGCTCAGAAGCATCTCAGGACCTCAGAGAAGGTAATTTAGCTAATCTAGACTAATAAACAGAGAAGTCTGAATACACAGAGCTCATATGCTAATTACAGACAGCTTGACATGGAAGTGACAGAGCAAAGCAGCATTATTTCATTCATGCATCCTATGAAACTTTGAGATGTAACAACCCCTTTAACTAGAGAGAACAACAAACATACAGTATATAACATTCTCTCCGAATCATGTCCTCCTTCTTGGAGTCTCAAGCCTATCAGACATTTATATGGTATATCTTGTGTATATTCCATGATTGTGTTAAATATAAATACTCCTCTAAGGAAGAAATACAAAGATAATGCAAAAACAGTTTTTTTGCTCATTTAAGTGTAACCCCCCAAAGGGGAGCAATGTGTACAGTGGATGCTATAGAAAGAGGCATTCACTCTTCTTTCCCAGAGATGCATTGGGCTTCACTACCCAGCAGCCCTGGTTTGGTGACATCACAGGAAGAGGGGGGAGAGAGGAGGAAGTGGGACAGGAGCTTGGAAGAGGCAGAAGTGAGGAGACTACAGAGGACAGAGAGCTCTGAGAGAGAGACTGAGATTTCCCCAGTGTGTCCTGAGAGGAGACCAGCTAGTCTGTGGGCCGCCTGTCAGCTGCAGAGCCCCAGCTTCCCACCCAGGAGAATCCTGCCTCCCCTGCCAGGGCACCCAGCACCTGAATGTGACAGCAGCAGGATGGAGTCCATTGCAGTGCAGACATGAAGAGTGAGTAGACGCTGGGAGAACCTGGCTGATCAGGAGTTGTACATTTGTGGTGTGGACTGTTCTGCGATCGCTAAGGCGGAGATCTCCAAATGCACCGTTACCAAAAGAGCTCCAATGACCGTGGCAACTGGGCCCCAGCAGTTTAACTGACGCTGCATTGTGGCAGCCATTTTGATTACACTCTCACTGTGATCCGTTAGGAGAGAGTAACTGACTGTATATTACTGTGGGATTACCTGCGTAGGCCACCACTTAAAAAAGAGACAGAACTGTAACTCTACCAGTAGGGGGAGTATGTTGTACTTAGTTATTGATGTTTTGATATGTTTTGTGTTTCACTCTATTTTCATGTTTGCAATTCTTCAAGCCATATATCACCAATTAATCCGTTGAAATAAATCTGCGAAGAGTTTTATCCCCAACTCTGGGAGTGTGTACTGGGCTTAGACAGGGGTTTCCCGAGTCGACCCCTGGCAGAAGAGGAACCACATTTCCTGCATATCTGAAGGGCTGATACGAAGATTCGGGTGGAGGCACTGTATCATAGAGAGGTGAGAGCGACAACACACCCTGCCCAAGGAGGTTGGCACAAAGGGGTGTTACATAGGTTTCTTACCATAGCATATACAGCCCTATGGTGCCAGCCGTATTGTGTCCTTCATAACTGTGTGAGCCATTTAGTGTCCACCATAATAGTGCCAGCCATACAGCGCCAACCATAACAGTGCCAGCTAAAATGGTGCAACTGTAAACAGATTAATATTCCTTTCTGAAATAAGAAGACAGAGACAGAGCATGTTTGTATCCTCACGGCTGGGGGTCGCACATAGGGGCACTAAGAGCTGCATGTGGCCCCCACCTGCATGTTGTGAACCATTGCCCTGGAGCAAAGCCACCCTTACAAATAATATTAGAATAATGCTATTTATAGTGGTTCTTTAACAAAGACAGCTATATTTATAAAGATATAATAATGCCAGTAACCATGCCCCAAGAGCCAATCTATCCTCAGTAATAATAATATAATAATGTAAGCCACCCTGCCCCTACGTCAATGTCACCCACAGTAGTAATATCATAATAATGTCAGCAACAGTGTCCCTGTATGAAGCCATCCTCAGAAATAACATTAACACAGCACTAGTCTCAGTGCCTCTAGAAAACAATAAGCTGAACTCCTCGCCCTTGTGCTGCACTTTCTTACACACTAATCAACAGCCGCTCTCTTGTAACTCTTTCTTCCTGTCTAGATCTTTGCAATCAGAACCGGGATACTTGGGAGGTCCAGCACTGATAGACACATTGATATGCTGGATTAATCTCTGCAGTTCCGTGCCACAAAATCTCTGACTGATATCACAGTACTGTAGATCAAAGGTAATAGCTCGTGTATAAAGCAACCATCAACACATTTGTATTGTTCTCCCTGCAATAATACAAACATAAGATTATCTATATATGAACAAAATAATATCCCCAAAAATGAAAAATACTTTTTTTCTCCCTTAAATTCTGGACTGCACACATGAAATAGTTTTAGCTGTTAACTAACTGTTTTATTGGTGAACTGGGACACTCGGATTACTCCCTCTAGGCAGGTAACAGGAGAATGATCTTTAGAAATAAAGGTTCCATTCATTTAGTCATGTGAACATCTAAACTACAGGGAGTGCAAGTTCCTTCAGTCAATGAGCTGTTGTTTGATAAGGATATATCTTTCAGTGAAAGATGATTATGAGATATGCACTTCTCAATGACAGTTTTGCATAAGATGTTGTGATAACAGCAAAATAAGTATTTTCTTTTTATTTCCTCTTAGATTGCAGTGCTAACACATTTCATGGTCACTTTTTTGAATGTATGCGAAAGACTCTTCTCTTATACCTACCTGTTATCTGGTGGCTTAAGAGATGTGTGTTAACTTTCAGAGCACATCTAAAGCACTCATTGTAAGGCATCTTGGTTTAAATTTTGAATTAAAATACATTTAAGCAAACAGAATATATTTTAATGTAATGAAAACTCATATATAAGAATTAGTCATTCGTTCTCTATTTATATATAGATTCAGCAGCGAAAAGTGAAAAATGAGAGCAGTAAGATACCTCTAATAATATATATTTGGAAACTCAAAAAGAAAAATAAATTCTTATATATGGGTTTCTTATTACATCAAAAATAATCTGTTCACTGAGATAGGAAGATAAATTGATTGATAGATAGACAGATAAAAAGATAGACAGATAAATAAATAGACATTAATGTGATGCTGACAATGAACACTACTTAGCAGTGCTAACAATGAAATATACACTGTCAGGTCACACTATTATCACTACTTCTTACTTTGGACATCTGCAGTGTGTAGCTCATGAACAAAGTCACATGTTGGGAGCTGGCTTAGTGGGTATATAAGATGTGAGATTTCACTTATTGCTCTCATGAGTAAAAGGGTCGATTTAACAGAGTTGCAGAAAGGGATAATTATTTGTTTTCAGGCCAAGGGTGGCAGTGTTTTTAAAGATGTGCAGTTTGTTAACTCTTTGCATGCTGCGTGATTTGTGAAAGTGTATATGTAAATGGATGTGGAAACTACGGAAAAACCCTGTTCCATTGATGTTAAAGGTGAACATCGGCTACAAAAGTGCAGAAGGGTAGACCAACATGCTACAGTGGATCAGCTCACCACTAAAATGAACCAGGGAGCTACTAAACATATATCTAAAACAATAGTTCAGTGACCCCCACGGCTGCCAAATTACTGCTTCTTTTACACCATTAAAAAGACAGAAGCTAGTATTGACCCCAGAATCTGAGGGGTTAAACAGGAGTTAATTCCTCTCCAAGCTGTTGCAGTAGATTGTCAGCTGTATGTTACAGCTGACACCTGCTTTTGATAACACAGGCACAGTTCATGATCCCACACCTTCCCTGCATCATATAATTATAGTGCCATAGGGAAACTACATTGTGCCAGCACTGTAAATCTACCCTGCAGTGTGTAAATATTTTGCTAAATATTTTGGTTAAGTTTCTTATTTTCTAAAAATATGACTTTTCTTCACACACAATTGTGTTGGTGCATTCTAAAAGGCTCCAAAAGAGCTGTAAAAACATGAGGAGAAGCAATCTCTGTGGGTGGTAAATGCAAAAAGAATACTATTTCCAGAACACAATGCTTTTTAAAGTCAAGAATGTCAGAAACAGCCACAATAAAAACAAATTTTGAGAATGTGAGTATATCTGAAAAAAAACTTCGATCTAAATACGGTGTAAAAATTCTGCCTTGATTTTTTCTATTGTGTATTTGCTTTAATTAAGCAACTTTTTATATAGTATTTGTGGCATCCCAGTATAAATTGTGTTCAGATGGTTCTAATAGTAATATAATAATGTTCTTCTGTTATCTTGCCTTACTGTGAATTGTCTGTGATAAACTGTACTTTATGTTCACGCTGTGTATTGCTGCTACTTGGGTATCAGGTTGCAAAGTCATACCTCCCTACTATCCCGGATCCTGCGGGATAGTCCCAGAATCCATGGGCTGTCCCAGGGTCCCACTCAGGTGCAGGTATGTTCAAGGGATCCAGGGAATTTTCCCTGAATCCTCAAGACTGCACTCTTCATTCCACTGTTTGCACTTCATTGGTGGGTGCAAACAATGGGTGCAGACTTGCTGGATGCAACCAGCACAAGCACAGACAAAAAGTAAACTAATCCATCCCTAGGAAAATCTCTTATACATGAGCTGTTGGTGTTGTCACTTGAAAGGTCATTCAATAATAACATTATAATATTATAGGAGAGGACATTGTTCGTATGCAATGCTTCTCTTGCTGTAGAAAGATGGAAACCACAACAGTATATAGCTTCTTAACCCCATGAGGCATAGCTCCTAATGGTCTCTGTTTTGAAGGGACAGTCCTTACCTTTGACCCTAATCTCCTGTCTCTGTTTACTCCTTTACTCCTAAAATGCCCCTCTTTATGAGGGGCATATATAAATAAGTTTGCATTAAAAAAACTTATTATATAGCCCCCAAAAAGCCTTCTTACTGCATATCATGTTACAGTTTATATACTATTTAACAATTTGTTGCAATTTGGACCATACGATTGTATATATTCAGATGATTGTATGCCAATTTGTAAATCAAAATCTATTAAAGTGTTTAGTTATAGATGGAAATATATATTTTACATAATTAGCCATACATAAGCCCCTCTTTGACTATCCAAAAAGTTGGGAGGTATGGTAAAGTACTCATGGGTTCATCCCCTATTAGCTGCAATTGATCTATTCACTTTTATGGCAGAAATTTCTGGAAAGTACATGATTCTGTAATGCAAAAGTTAATGTGCTGTACAAGCTTGAAGCAACCCAGGGAACCAGGTTGTGTCCAGAGGCTATAAAATATACTGTAATTGGGATTCCAGTCAATTTCAGTTGGAGTTGTTGTTCAGTTAGTTCCAAGCAAGTGGTATAGCTATGGTCCCGTGCACCTCAGACACTAGACAAAAAACTTAAGAAGACAAGAGTCAAAAAAAAGAGCAGACTTGTTAGCAAGAGATTGGCAGAGCATGAGGTAATATATTAAAGAAGAGATCTCATGGCAGTTGATGTCTAGCAGTCTCCGACCTAGCTCAACATTATTGTTATAGAGATTTCTCGATCACATTGGATTATAGACAAAGCTCCTGCTTAAAATGTTGATTGTCTGATTTTGGATTTGTATTAAGGTGCCACCCCTGCTATGGGCTGTTCAGAAGGATTGTAAAGTAATTGCTTGAATACCTGAGTTTCTCACCTAACCTGGAGTAATGAGAACTGTTTTCACTGCACCACTCAGGCTCCTTTCTTTTATTCTGCACTGACACCAAGGACACCTCAACCAACATAAGGTCACAGAGTGTGTTCCGAAGAATATTGGAGGAACACCAACTATTCCTGAATCCACAGACCCTCTCTTCACTGTAATCAGGGCTGCCATCAGTCATCTATTAACCATTTTAAGGCCTCATACAGCCAAATCAAATGGGGCCCACACCCACTGCTAGTTCCTATTTTTTAACATATCAGTGGGCCACTTTTAGATTAGGGCCCCTGACAGGAGTACTTCCCGTACTGCCCTACTGGCACCTCTACAGTGCTTGAGGGTAGCATGAGATGAATATTGAATATTTAATACTATTTTGCTGCAGTAGAGTTTGTGTCATTCCTTAACATAACTAGCTATCCTGCTGAATCTGACACAGATCTACTCCTGGAACAATGATTTTCTCTGCTCTCCCACCTTCAACATCTTTGTTTTAGAGGTAGCAGATGAATGTAAGGAGAGATTGTACATGACAGATTAAACTAAAGAGAGAAGAATGCATAAATTTTTTTAAACACAGGGCAAATCACACAGGCTGAACTGTAAATAGCCGTGAAAGCAGAGTGGGGGTGGGGGTGGGGAAGGATGATAATCAGGTAGTGCAGAGTGGCAAGAGAGATCATAGTAAACTGCAGGGAGAATATCAAGTGTATAGGAGGTACAAGGGTAACAGTTGCTCGTGGGCTCTGGGGGGCACTTTTATGCCTTGAGGCCCAGAAAATGCAGGTAACACTTCTGGGGCATATTATAAACTCCTTATAGGATTTTTACAGCCACAGCCAGCTTTAGAATCATTAATGCTGTTCAGGCTGTGGACAGGTCTATAGCAGAGTTTAACACATCAGCTTTGCTGTTCCTAGCTATTCCAGTTACACTGACAACGAGAACAAGAGATTTATAAAGTGTAGTACTCAGGCTGCAGAGCTCTAAAAGTTGTTTACTTGATTTGGTCTATCTACGTACCTGGGGCCTAACTTCTGCCTACCTACCTTTCTGGTTTCTATTTACTTCTTACCAACTACTGCCTACCTACCTAAGGACAACCTACCTACGGTCTACTTAACTGGGGTCTATTGACTACCTACCTACCTGGGACATAACTGCTGCCTACCTCTTTAAGTTCTACCAACCTACCTATCTAATGCCTAACTACTGTCTACTTAACTACCTGGGGTCACTCTACCTATCTATGGTCTACCTACGTACCTGGGGCCTAACTTCTGCCTACCTACCTATCTGATTTCTATTTACTTCCTACCTACTTGGGCCTATCAATCAACCTACTTGGGGCTTAACCACGGCCTACCTACTTATTGCCTATGTACCCACCTGTAGGCCTATATACTACCTACCTACCTGGGGCCAAACTGCTGCCTGCCTACCTACCTGAGGCCTATCTACTGCCTACCTACTTACCTTTCTGGGTTCTAACTATTGCTTACCCACCAAGGGAAAATCTACCTACTTATGGCCTACTTGTCTGGGGCCTAACTGCTTTCTGTCTACCTACATGAGGCCTACCAGCCCACCTACCTTAGACCTACCAACCTAACTAGAGCCTACAAACCTATCTAATGGTGGTGTACCTAGCTACATAGTCTACTTACCTACCTGGGGCTTTCCCCGTTTACCTGTTTATTTAGGGCCTTGCCTACCTACCTATTTGGGGCCCTGCCTATCTACCCACATCAAGCCCTTACCTACTTAGCTAGCAATGTGATTCTGAGGGTAACAGGCCATAGCTGTAGCACAATCTCCAGGAGGTTACTCCTCTGATCCTCCCCACCCTCTAGAAGACTGTGCCTCTAGACTATGGCCAGTACCTATTCTCCAACCTCTGGGAAGTTTCTACAGATTTTGGAATAGGTAAAGAGGTGCTGGAAAAGTGAGTATTCTAAGATATTTGTGTCCAAATCAGCAGAGACGAGTGGTGGGCGGGAGAAGACGTCATGGCAGTTTGGCCCGGATGGAGAAAAAGAAGGAAAGTGAACGATTCATCAGAGAAAATGCCACCTGTGAGTCACAAAATATAACTACAATGTAATCACTTACAGTATAGAGTATGTCTGCAGAGTCTGTGTACAACTGGTAGCTAGCATGTGATGTCTTTTTACATTCATTTGGAATAAAGAGTGCTTTTCATACAGAGTGTGGGATCCTACTGTTGTTTGTTTTCTGCATTATTTACACATCACAGAGTGCATTCTCTGAGCACCAGCAAGGGAGGTAAGCTGGCAATGGACTTTATTTTTGACATTGTTTACATACTGTGATTACTGCCTTGTCTTACCTCCAGAATCTGGTTTATTTAAGAAATATATGCGGATATATACAATATATATATCTAATTCTTTTTGCCATATCTGAGATTCATACATTCTTATGGAATATTTTTGTGTCTAAATAGGAGAGACTGAGCATATATTTTTTGTTATCTCAATATGGCAGATTTAGCTAAAACCAAATCACAAAAAGCAGCTAAAGTTTTTTTCCAATTAAGGAACGCAGGGTCAGAGAGATGTTGATTTTAAATTCAAATTACAGACCTTGGAAAAATGCATGCTACAGGAAACAAAGGTATAGCGGGATTTAACCACCATTCAAAATTATATTAGTAAAATCATGATTCCACGAGGACTAAGGGTATGTTCACATGGCTTATTTTGGGGCGCATTTCGCCACATATTGTGAGCGTACTGCGCTCTAATACGAGCGAAATGCACCCCAATCATTATGGTAATCCACAGTTCTCAAAGAGAACTATGGATTACACCTTCTCTCCCCGGGCGTACAATACAATCATATTGTACGTGCGGGGAGATAATTGACGATAATTGATGATCAGCGCGACTCCCGAAGACCCGGCATAATTGCAGGGCATACTGTATGCCCCGCAATTAAGACGTGTGAACATACCCTAAAATTTAAAAAAAATGCTGACCTTTGCTTACTCTGATGGGTTTTTGGAGAAATGGAACAATACACTTACCCAATGTTCTCTGGATCTCATGAAGCTAATTGTTCAAGCAGAAGCAAAATTAGAACTAGCAAATGATATTGCTCAACAAAATAATGATATCAAACAGTATCAAAATCTCTCTAGTTTTGACAGTAAGACTAAGAAGCTACTAGAAAATATTGAGACCCTGCAATGTCTTTTTAAATGCATTTGGAATAAAGAACACTTTTTTTACTGCTGATTCCCAAAGTTGTTTATTAGCTGCCACTATACAGTCAATATATGGTGGTAATGTACAGTCGGTACAGCCAGTGTACAACTGGTATATACTAATATATGGTCACTATATGGTGGTAATATTGGTCTTTGTATACTGATCTTTATTTAGTGATAATATAGGTTTATTAATCATTCACTATGTGGTGGTATTTTGTGGTTATGTTCTGACAATATATTTGGGTCCGTATGTAGTAACGTTATTGGTAATGTCTGTCTTGGTATAGTGGGACTAATTTGGTAGCAGTACGATGGTGATATGTATGGTGAGCTGTTTGCTCCCTGTGTTATGTAGTAACTGCATGACTATTAGGGCTTGTTCCCATGTCAAGGGTTTTCAGTCAGTTTTACAGAAGTTGTATGGATTTTAAAACCGTCTGTAAACTGGCTGTCAACCTTTTACATTAATTTAAATAGAAAATCTGTGCAGCAGTCCACAGTGCAAATATTTTCTGCCGGACGTTTTTTTACACCGCCGGTGTTCCTAAAAACGTAAACATGTTCATTCTTCAAAAGCCGTTCTCTTCCGTGGCAAAAAAAGACAAGGAAAATTCGACCGGTATTTTGTCTGTGCCGTGTAAACGCACCTTTAGTAAGAGGTACTGGTAAATGTTTGTAGTCGGGGAGGGGCTGGCAGGAGGGAAGGAGGGCACCCAAAGGTTTGCTATTAGAGGGATATGATGATGGTGATGAAGGGGTGTTAACAGCAAGTCTAATGTTACAGCTCTCTAAAGTTAGTCAGTGAGAAAGATAAACAAGCTCCTGTCCTGCTGATTATACACAGCGGAGAGTGATGTTACCATCCTGACCATTAGCAGAGAGAGGTGGTCAGCAGCCTACAAAACCTACTGTAAACAAGCAGGCGATATGAACTGTTCCAACTCTAAAATAAAGCAAAATCAGAACAGCAATGTATTTGGTAATATCAGTGTATAGCTAATGTAATTGAAATACTCCTTTAAACGACATAAATGATCTTGGTGACTTTCATAATGGTACTTGTATAAGAATTAAAATAACCTGCATAAAATGCAATGCTTACAGCTTTTTAAATTGACAGCTGGGTATTACCATTTTCCCTGTGTATGTCCCTACATACCCGTAGTCTGACACCACCAAATTAATGTTCAAAATGAGTATGTAAGGTATGCCCTATTGACCAGGGGCATGGTAACAAAAAGTTATCAATTTATTCATACACTTCCTGGTGGAATAATTCTAAGAAAAGATGTGCTAGCACTTTAATTTTGAGTACTTGCTTACTACCCGCCAACTTTAAACTTCTGGGTGTTGACAGTTTATGTTTTTTAAAATCCCTGCCTTCTCGATTGTTGTGTTTACAATGCTCAAAGAGCAATTCCTTTCTTTTGGCTTCCTGGCCTTGGTGGTCATGCAACAGATAGGGCTCGGTAACTGCCTGAGCTGTTGGATCTTCCATCAGTGCTGGTGCTGTACAGTATCTCACAAAAGTGAGTACACCCTTCACAATTTTTGTAAATATTGTATTATATCTTTTCATGGGACAACACTGAAGATATGACACTGATACAATATAGTCATTGTACAGCTTGTATAACAGTGTGAATTTGGTGTGCTCTCATAATAATTCAACAAATAATCATCAAAGTCTAAATCGCTGGCAACAAAAGTGAGTACACCCTTAAGTGAAAATGGACAAATTGTGCCCAAAGTGTCAATATTTTTTATGATCACCATTATTTTCCAGCATTTCCTTAAAGGGGTTGTCTCGCTACAAAGAATAGCTTTCAAATTGTAGGGAACACAAAATAAAGACATTTTCCAAATATATTGCTTTGTTCATCTGTTTTCCCTGAGGCTATTTCAGTTCCCTCAGTAACCGACCTGTAAACAATTCTCCCCCTGCTGTTTGTTCTATGTGATAGCAGTGAGTGATGTCATCACACAGGTGGCAGCAGTGTCTGTGGTGCTGGGCAGTAAAAAGCTTGATTATGTAAATAAAACAGAACTGTAATTAGGGCTTTGTTTGAGGGATCAGATAAAGCCTTCTGCAAGCATTTGAAAAGCTTCTGAGCTAATCTGATCTATTAAGCAACTGAAAGAAACAGCATTGAATACAAGCATGGAGCTGTATGCAAATTAGTCAGTCTGAACCAGGAAGTGACAGAGTATTTCATTCATGCAGCCTATGAAACTCTGTAGGGAGACAACTCCTTTAACACTTTTGGGCATGAGGTTCACTAAAACTTTACAGGTTGCCACTCAAATCCACTTCCACTCCTCCATGGTGACATCATGGAGCTGATGGATGTTATTAACCTTTCGCTCTTCCACCTTCCATTTGAGGATATTCTGTAGATGCTTAGTAAGGTTTTGGTCTGCAGACTTGCTTGGCCAGTCCAACACCTTCACCCTAATTTTCTTTAGCAAGGTAGGGATTGTCTTGGAAGGGTGTTTGGGGTTGATATTATGTTGGCATACTGCAATGTGGTCCAGTTTCCAAAGTGAGGAGATCATGCTATGCTTCAGTATGTCAGAACATATGTTGGCATTCATGGTTTACTCAATGAACTGTAGCTCCCCACAGCCAGCAGAAATCTTGCAATCCCAAACCATGACACTCCAACCACCATGCTTGACTGCAGGCAAGACACACTTGTCTTTGTAATCCTCATCTGGTTGCTGCTACACACGCTTGACACCATCTTAACTGAAAAAGTTCAGTCTTGGTTTCATCGAAGCACAGGACATGGTTCCAGTAATCAATGTCCTTAGTCTGCTTGTCCTCAGGAAACTGTTTGTGGGCTTTTTTGTGCATCATCTTTAGAAGAGGCTTCTTTCTGGGACAACAGCCATGTAGACTAATTTGATGAAGTGTGCGAAGTATGGTCTGAGCACTTACAGACTGACCACCCACCACTTTAGCCTCTGCAGCAATGCTGGCAGCACTCATATGTCTATTTTAAATAGACAATCTCTAGATATGACGCTGAGCATGTGCACTTAGCTTCCTTGATCAACCATGGCGAGGCCTGTTCTGAGTGGAAACTGTCTTGTTAAACTGCTGTATGGTTTTGGCCACAATTCTGTAGCTTGGTTTCAGGGTGTTCAATCTTCTGATAGCCTAGGCCATATTTATGTGGAGAAACAATTCTTTTTTTCATATGTTCAGAGAGTTCTTTGCCATGAGTTGCCACATTTAACTTTCATTGACCAGTATGAGAGAGTATGTGAGCAATAACACTAAATTTAACACAACTGCTCCCCATTCACACCTGAGACCTTGTAACACTAATGAGTCACAGTACACTGTGGAGGGAAAATTGTAAATTGAGCACAATTTGTCCATTTCACTTAGGGGTACACTCATTTTTGTTGCCAGCGGTTCAGACATTGATGGCTATGTGTTAAGTTTTGAGGGGCACACCAACTTTACACAGATATAGGGCTTGTTCACACGGAGTCTTCACTCCGTGTTACAAACGCTTTTTAGCTCTGTCTCGGGAACCGACAGGATGGACCCAGAGACTGCTCTAAACAATTAGCAATGAGATTATCACTGCGGGCTATGAGGAAGACGCAGCGGCGTTCACATGAGAGATCGCTGCTGCGTGTTTCCATAGCGCAGCTAGGGTCCGTCTTTGAAAGAATTGACATGCAAGGCCCCATACGAGTAAATTTTTCCTGGTGATTTCTGGAGCGCAATTTATATCCAAGGGTTAATTAAGCGTGTTTGTGCTTTTATATTCAGTAAAATACACGGTGTTTTTCTATACCACATATGGGTAAATTTTTCCTGGTGATCTCTGGAGCGCTATTTATATTCAAGGGTTAATTAAGCGTGTTCGTGCTTTTATATTCAGTTAAATACACGGTGTTTTTCTATACCACATACGAGTAAATTTTTCCTGGTCATTTCTTGAGCGCAATTTATATCCAAGGGTTACCCAAGCCTGTTAGTGGGTTCATTTGGAGTCAAATACAGGGTGTGTATATATAGATATCTTCATTAAACAGAGTCTGTAAATTTTTGAACAACAGTATGTCAGACAGAGGGGTGGCAGGCTCTTCACATGCGAGAGGCAGTGGCACAAACATTCCTGGAGCAGGCACAGGTCGCAGCACAGTAAGGGGATGTCGCAGCAGTGGTGACTCGGTGAGGCCAGAACTGCTGGTGTCATCTAGTGGCCGTGTGTTAACCACCAACCCAAGGGTTCTTGATTGGTTGACTAGGTCATCAACCTCATCACAGATGACATCTGACTATCCCAGCCAAGAGTCAGTGGATTCGTCAGACACAACCCTTAGTTGGCATGGCCCGGGAACAGCTCAGCGTCTCTTACCTGTCCACAACCCGCCTCTGTCCCGTTCTGTTCCCTCAGCCAGAGAACTAGTATGTGGTCTGGGCTCAGCGCAACTATACAGTGAGGATGAACAATTTCAGGACAGTCAACAGCTACTTGGCAGTGAAGAAGTGGGGCCGACATTCGCTGCTTCTTGCAGTAGGCGGCAAAGTATGGATGTGGAGAGTGGCATGGAAGGTCATGTTGCGAGTGGTCAGCCTCTGCATATCAAGACTGTTGAGAAGGACAGCAGTGAAGATCCAACAATAATCGATGATGATGTAGCCGATCGCACTTGGGAGCCGTGTGAAGCAAGGGCTTCATCATTGGCAGCCAGCAAGTTGGTAGTGTGGCCCTCCCTTTCCAACTGGTGGAATCTGCACTGTTCAGAGAACTAATGGCTTGCGACTAGGCCGAGATGGAGAATCCCAAGCCATAATTCCTTTTCGAAAAAGGCAGTACCAGCCCTTCACAAATATGTAGAAACAGAAGGTGGGCCAGTCCTTGAGCCTATCGGTTTCTTCCAAGGTGCACAGCAGCGTGGACGTGTGGAGCTGTAACTACGGTCAGGGCCAGTACATGTCCTTTACGGCCCACTAGGTGAATATGCTTCCTACCCATCCACACCAACAATTTGGACTGGAGATGCAGCTTTCTCCTCCACATTGTCAAACTGCTGCTCCTGCGCCAATGTCCGCCTCCTCCTCCACCACCACCCCCATCTCAGCCTCCACAAGTGTTGCTACATCATACCACATGTGTAGGGCACAGCGGTGTCACGCAGTTTTACACCTGGCTAGCCTCGGCGAACGAAGTCACACAGGGGAGGAACTGCTTCGCGTCATGCAGAAAGAAATCGATGTGTGGCTTTCTCCGTGCCAACTGCAAATCGGAACCATGGAGATGGACAATGGGAGGAACATGGTGTCCGCGCTGCACCAAGGAGGGATGGTCCATGCGCCCTGCATGGCGCATGTGTTCAATCTGGTTGTGAAAAGGTTCCTGTCTTCCACCGATCTTCAGAAAATTCTGAAAACAGCCAGGAAACTGTGCATGCACTTCATCCATTTCTACAAAGCCAGCCACACCCTCCTCGAGTTGCAGCAGCAGAACGGCCTCCCCAACACACGCTGATATGTGATGTTTCCACCCGTTGGAATTCCAATCTGCACATGTTAGACCGACTGTATGAACAGAGAAAGGCCATTAACGATTTTTTGATGATCCAGGCGGACGGGAGTGCTCCCCTGTGTAACTTTGATGTCAGCCAGTGGCAGCTCATGCGTGACACCTGCCGTTTGCTGAGGCCGTTTGAGGAGACGACGTTATTTGTCAGTTGCCAGGACTACGGGATGAATAACATCATTCCACTGCTTCATGTCCTGGAACAGATACTGAAAAATCTGTCTGGGCAGGGGCCTGGAGACGTGGTTACTACATCTCGCGGCCACATGAGTCTGGTGGGGACTGGACTGGAGGAGGAGGAGGAGAATGACATTGGAGCACAAGCATTGTCTGGTGAAATGAGTGGTTTTTCTACCCATGTGACAGGAGAGGAGGAGCAGGAGCAGTTGGAGGAGGTAGATGGAGATGAGGAAGATGAGGCAGATGACCCCCAAGCACCGTGGCAGTATACATTGGAGATGGAGGCAGGGAGTCCCTCAGAGTCATATGTGCACATTGCCCGCAGCATGCTAATTTACCTGGCTAGTGACAGACAAATAGTCACCATCCGGCAGAGGGATGACTTCTGGCTCTCCACCCTCTTCAACCCACGCTACCGATCCAAAATGGGAGCCTTTTTTCCAGCTGCTGAGAGGGAGGACAAATTCAAATACTATAGAGAAATTCTCCGTATTCAGTTGGCCGCTGCCTATGTGCAGCATGGTCCATCCTCTGACAGGTCTGAACGGGAGGTTCCTCAGCGCTCATGTACCATTGCCACAGCTGCTGTGGGAAGGTAGGGGGGTAGGAGCAGTACCAGCTCCATCAGCAGCAATCTAAGTCTGGAGTCGCTGATGAGCAGCTTCCTTCACCCGCCTAGTGAAAAGGGCACTCACCAGCAGCAGGACCTGGAGCAGACCCTGAACCAACAGGTTGTGGCCTACTTGGACAGCACTCTGACACCCCAGTTAGAAGATCCGCTGGACTACTGGGCAGCCAAACTGGATGTGTGGCCGCAACTTGAAGAGTTTGCAGTGGAGAAGCTGTCCTGCCCGGCCAGTAGTGTGGCATCAGAGCGGGTGTTCCGTGCGGCGGGGACCATCATTACCCCATGGAGAACCCGTTTGTCCACTGGAAATGTGGAGCGACTGACCTTTGTCAAGATGACTCAGGCGGGGATCGGCCAGGATTTCCACACACCAATGCCTTAGGCGTCAGATTACATCAGCCATGACGCCTCACCCAAACTTTGAGAAATGAGTCTAAATTCAAACTACCTGCCTCAGCCATTATTCTGATGCCGCCACCCGCCTGATCCCACACATCTGCTGCCAGTTGCTCCATCTGCCTACCACCATCTTTACCAGGGACTGGTATTGCCACACTCTGTCATTGTGCCACTCTCTGCCTCTTTCTGCTGCTGCTGTTGTTGCTGCTGCCGTCCCTTTAATTTCTGTCATTTTTGGCTCTGGGGCCTACTTCCCGGTTTTTTTTGCCCCCCTCCACACCCCTGTTTATTGGGCCACTCATCCCCCTTAAAGTGCTGTGCTGCCGTGACCCCCACACTCTGTCATTGTGCCACTTGTGGCCCCTTTTTTTTTGTGCCACCAACCCCACTCTGTCATTGTGGGCCCCTCTATGACCCCATGTGCCCGCTGCGCTGCTGTTGGCTGCCGGGGACCTCCACCACTCTGTCATTGTTTCCACTCTGTGGCCTAAATTCCCCTTTGTCCACCCCCAAAATTTTTAATTGTGCCCAAACTAAAAACCCCATGGGTGCTGCTGTTGTTTCCCCGTGACCTCCCAAATCCCGGGTTGTTTCCACTCTGTGACCTACTCATGCTGCTTTCCAAGTGCCCCTATCTCACTGGAAAAAACCCCGTTGGGTTTTCCCAAACTGGTTTTCCCCCCTATCACTCTTGGGGTTGGATATGTTTGTCTTTCCCCTTTTCCCTTTTTCCCTTTGGGAAAGGAAAGGGAAGGGTCGGATTGTCCCCCAGGCCAAAAAAAGGGGTGGATACAGAACACAGAAAAATGCAAAAATCCCCTTTTTTAGTCATTTGTTTTGGGGGTCAACTCCCGTTTGTTTTTGGCTTTGCAATTTGTGATGGATTTATTGGGGGATTGAAAGCGGAAAGGAAAGGGGAAAATGTTTAGAGACGTCAATGCAAAATTATGCGACATTCTCTTTCCAAATTTATTCAGGCGGCCTTTAATGTATCCGTTTAACGAACAGGTTCTGTATATTCTGTGACGTTTAAAACTCTGGGCCCCATGGAGTGATCCTGCTGTGACATTCCCTTATGTGCTGGAAAATTGGGCCTCCCGTAACCTTCTTCTGTGTTTTTGACCGGGTAAAATTTTAGGATCTTAGGCCTCAGTTTTTTTTTTTCCAGCTGGCCGCCTTTACTTTATCAGGTGCCCTTCCCACTTTTGTTTTTTTGGGCAGATTTGGCCCCCCTAAGGGGCAAAAGGGAATTTTAGGGGTGAAGCGATTTTTTAAGGAGTTTCTGCAGTCATGGTCTGGTGTTATACATAAATCTCAGCATTTGTATGCAGGCCAAACCAGCTCCCGCTGCATATGTTTGAGCAACTTGTTCTACGCACCCCTACCAGGTTCTCTGTAGCCAGGAAATTTCTGTTTTTTAATGTGATTCATTGCAAATTTATTTGGGTCGAAACAAATTTTGTCAGAAAATTCGGCATACTCGCCGAATCGAATTTTTGAGAAATTCGCCCATCTCTAATTATAGCGATCAAACCGGCATGTACTAAGGATATGGTCAAGAACTAGTTAGGGGGAGTGGAAGCATTTACTAAAACAGACATTTCAAGTATGATGACAGGTCTTCTTCATATTTTACAAGCAGTTTTTATACCATATTTATACCATACTTTTTAGACTATAAAACGCACCGGACCATAAAATGTATCTAGGTTTTACAGGAAGAAAATAGGAAGAAAAATTTTAAGTAAAAAGTGTGGTCTGAAGTCAAATTTTTATTTGTACCATTATTGGATAGATGAGAACTCTTTGATAATTTTTTTATTTCCCCAATTTTGTAGCGATATGAAATGACCAAAAAAGCTCAATTTTGTCGTTCAGAATTGTTTTTCTTCTATGATGTA
The DNA here is from genome assembly GCA_025379985.1 of Phyllomedusa bahiana. NCBI lineage: Eukaryota > Metazoa > Chordata > Amphibia > Anura > Hylidae > Phyllomedusa > Phyllomedusa bahiana. The sequence continues at coordinate 38,200 of JAODAL010010894.1, forward strand.
CAGTATATGGGATAAATGATGTTATATTTTAATAGATTGGATTTTTATGAATGTGGCAGTTCCAGTTATGTGTAACTTTTTTTTTTTTTTTTTCTAAACAGCAAAGGGGAGGATTTAAACTTTTAATATCTATTTTTTTAAAAACTTTTTTTTTCTTTAATACTTAGTCCCCCTAGGGTACATGATCACTAGATGGAGCAAACTCTTGTCCTATATACAGCAGTACTGTTGTACTGCTATAAATAGGATTTTCACTTATTACCTATTACATCCTCCTCATTCATATAGACGCGGTGGCCATGATCACCACAGCATCTAAAGTGTTAACAGCAGGGATGAAGCCGTGTCGATCCCTGATGTTAACGGGCTGATCGGTACAGCCAGCAGACCACCACTGTACAGCTCTATCTCAGGGTGGCAGGAGACTAGAGTGCGGCGATGCTGCGGGAAACAGGCAGCGAGTTTAACATCTTAAACTCTGCTGCTGGCTTCCCGCAGCATCGTTCCTCTCCAGCCTCCTGCCCGCCTGAAAGAGTATTTTCCCCCCAAATTTGGAGGAACAAAAGTGTGTGTTATAGTCTGAAAAATATAGTACTTTATTTTAAACTTAAAATATTCCTTTGGCCTATGGAATTGTGCATTGAAGCAAGGTGCATGCCACTCCAGGAAACTCCATTGCTCCTTTTTTACTAGACTGCAGTAATTATGTGCCCATCCCATATAGGCAAAAGAGAGGTCAATACCATCTTAACTTGTGGTCAAGGTCCTTAAGGAGAAAATGTCAAATTATTTGGTGGTCATTATTAGTGATGAGCGATTACGTTGACTATCGTCATCGGGTCGATAGTCGATATCTGCAAATAATCAAGACGATTCCGATAGTCGAAGAGAATAGATTATCGCGATGGACACCATTAAAGTCTATGGGAGAGGAACAACACCTTCATTAATTACACCCAAACAGGGTGGAGAAGGCTGGAATAAAACATCCACAACAGGTCAAATGGATACGTGCTACATCTTAGGCAACACAACTTAGGTTATAAAAGCCACAGAAAAAAAAATTACACACCATTCACTATCCCTGTCTTGCACACAGCAGACCCTTAAACTGCAAGGACAAACAAAATTAAACAAGTGAGCGAAGGCTGTATGAATTAGAAACCCATCATTTTACTTGAATATGGACATTGAATATCCCTGTCCTGGAATTGCAGCATAGAAGCCCCAAACCGGCCATGACCCCCGATTTAAAAAGTGCCGAAAAAGGAGTCTTTCAAACCACCAGTTTGTTGAACTGGACATTGACTATATCTGTCCTGTTACCGCAGAATGACCATTAAACCTGTCTGGACCACAGATTAAAAAATGACCGGGAAAAGGAGGTCTTTTGAAACACCATTTTAGTTTAACTGGACATTGATATATCGTGCCTGGGCCACATGCATGAAGCCCCAACCTGCATTGACCCCCAGATTAAAAAGTGCGGAAAAAAGGAGTTCTTGTCAACACCATTTTAGTTGAAATGGACATTAACTATATCTGTCCTGTACCACAGTATGCTACCATTAAAAACCTGTCTGACCCCCAGATTAAAAAGTGCTGGAAAAAGAACTCTTTGAACCACATTTTAGTTTCGACTGGAACATTGACTATATCTGTCCTGGGCCACAGCATGAGCCCAAACTTGCAATTGACCCCCCAGAGATTTAAAAAAGTGCCGATAAAGGAGTACTTTCAACCTACCTTTTTAGTTGAATGGGACATTGACTAGAACCTGTCCTGTACCGCAGTATGACCATTAGAAACCTGTCATGACCCACAGATTAAAAAGTGCCGGAAATAGGAGTTCTTTCAACACCCCTTTTATTTGAATAACTGGACATTAATATATGCTGTCCTGTTCACACAGCATGACCCTTAAACCTGTTTGATCCACAGAATCACCAAAGTGGGCACTATGCTATTTTGTACAGTGACTGTCATTTAGCATATTTTTTGGTAACTGACATTTGTTTACAGAATTTATTTTGGGAAGTTTTTTTTATAGTTTTACTTATGATCATTTTGCTTTTTTTTTCAAGTGTGATAACCACTACAACATACACCCCTCCATGCAGGTTTTTAAGATAATTTTTTACACGTGTAAATAATTGTGTTAATCGTCCGCACACCACATAAGTCATTACAAATGTCCTATCATCCCCAAAACACTTCTTAGTTGAGAAGACATTTGACCTCCTGGCTTCTGAGGACTGATTAAGCCAATCCAATTCAATGGTTTATTTTTCCTCCCAAATCCTTCTTTCATTGTTAGGGACAAGGACTCACTGGGAGATCAAATGCTGCGACCCCATAGTGACTCAGCCCAGTAAATAAATTTTAAGCCTCAAATTGTGCAATTTTGTGTCCGCCTGGAGCCCTTTTTGACCACTAATAAACCCTCACAGAAATTCACCTTTTTCAAAATCTGATTTTTTAGAGAAATTTGAAGCTCTTCCTGATTTTGCCCCTATCGTTGAGAGCCAGTGCTGCGTCAGCCATCTGTTAACACGGAGGTCCAGCTGCCAGACTTACAGTGGTTGCGGAGAGCCCAGGCTAGGTTATCTCGTCATCTACTTAATACGCAGGTTCAGCTGACAGGGCCGGAGTTAAAGTGGGTCGTGAGAGCCATGCTGGCGTTACCGTCTTATATTAACCGGTTAAAAATGCCCTTAAGACGCTAGCAACGAAAAAACAGTAGTGCTGAAGCAGAGTGCGGAAGCGGAAGTGTGATGGTAAGACCTCAGCCTTCCTCAGTACAAGTCAAGACACATGAGTGCGTGGACAATTGAGATTCATCTTGAAATACTGGTGGTTAACGCTCTCTTCCACCCAGGTGCCCTTTTTCTTGGCATTCTTTTTCTCATTTTACTCAAAGTGCTGGAGGAACATTTGTCTCTGTACTTTGTTCTCTGTCCGTGCTCCATACTCCATGTCCTTCCATGAAATAACTACATCTGGTCAAGTTTCTCTGTACCTCCCTTGTACAATTCAGAGGAAATTTTTTTAACAGCTTATTTTGTACATGCAGTTTTTTAGTTACTTTAATTACTAGAAAATAGGATGGAATCCCACCATGTCTTTGTTTCTCTTTTTTAATTGGTATTAAGAAGGGTTGTCTCATACAGGGATTGATGCTATGTTAAAGATCTGCTGCAAAAAAACAAGTCATTTTGCCAATATGTGTCCAATTATCAGTGTCGATACCTATTCCTGTTTCTGACAGCACCATCACCTTGAGGCATCTTGACAATTTATGACGAACATATGTCTGTTAGATTAGAAACCACATTTTTAACAATAGGGCATGTATTAGGTATAGCTGCATTTCACATGCACAAATGCCCCAAAATTCAAAAATATGACCCATGTGCCAATTTTGACAAATTGTGATGAACAAATTGTCTGTTAGAAACATCTCTTTTTTTATAGAATAGGAGCCTATAGTATTGCTGATTTCAAAGCAGCATGGGAACCCAAAAAATTTAATATATGTCTTTCTCAGCCACTTTGTTAAAAATTGTGAGGGTGAAAATGGCCACTTAGAAGCAAAGTTCTGTTCCAAAGACTGAATTATTGCTGTATCTCACAGCAACATGACCCCAAAAAATATAATCATATGACTTATCAGCCAATGTTAATAAATTGTTGAGGGAGAAATGCCACTTAGAAGCCACATTTCTGTTCAACAGGACCACGATTTTATTGCATGATTTCTCACAAGCTCTCCCGCGCACCATGACCACAAAAAATTTATTAAAAATGACTTCTCAGCCACTGTTTTAAAAATGTGGGGAAATGACCCCAAAAACCCTTGACAATGCGAAAAATTCTAAAGATGAAGTGAGTAAATGGGATATGGCTTTTGTCAGGAAACCTTGGTGTCTTTCACAGTCTCCCACAGCAAAACCAGCAAATGAACTTTTGGAACTGAGAATAAAAATCTGCACAGTAAGAAATTATATTTAAAAAAACATTTTTCAAGAAGGACCATTCTGTTTGAAGAGGAATGTGAAGTAGATCCGGCAAATAATCGGTGACCTTGCAATTGGGGCCACAACAACTCTCAGAGATTCCTCACATGCTGATTTCATCTTGATGAAAGTCAAAGATCCACTATTTATCTGTGGAAAGCCGGATGCGTTTGTCTGTTATGACTCCTCCAGCCTGGGCTGAAGGTTCGCTCCAGATATGATGCTGGCTGCTGGGCGGACAAAAACCTCTTATGGCGTGGCGAGCGAAGCTCGGGCCATTTCGTCCATTTTGGATACCCAGAAAACTACTATTGGGGTACGGAACAACATACAAAAACAGTCGCTCAGGTGTTGAGAGGCAGTAGTCGTGGCACTCATGATTTAAGCTAGGTCTATGGGGGTTTGTATGTGTGCCCTGCATTGCATGCACTGGTGAGGGTGTAAATAAAAGATTGCCAGAGGTCACCCTTTAGGCTTCTGCCACTTGCATGCTGCTGCTGCATGCCGCTACGGCTTACCTTGGCAACTTACTGCTCTCACGTCGCCTGGCGTTGTTCCACCGTGACATTTTGAAGAACGTGTAGGCAGACGCAACAGATGGTATCAGTTAATCAATCAGCAAGGTCCTCTCCATTTTTCTGCCATTTTACTCTCTATCTGGGTGGGTGGAAGGAAAGTGCTGAGTTTATGTTTTGTACGGGGATCCAGGATGAGTGGCCATCCCAGTAACTGTTGTTCTATTTTGATAGCACTTAATGTGAGGATCATGTTGGAGGAAATGGGGGGGAAGGGCATCCATAGCACTCATGTGAGAGATGGAGCCATTGATTTTCCCAAGCCTTCTGGGTCGGGCGCGTGCCACTATCTCACAAACCTCATCTTCATCTTTTCTTCCTCTCCGCCTCAAATTCGCAGATCAACCTCTTGCCAAGGCAGGGACAGTCGGTAATGCGGTGTCTTGAACAATACCTCATCCTCCTCCAGCTTCCACCTCTCGGTCACAGCTTACAACACGAGAATGACTTGCCTCAGATGATGCACCCCCTGAGATGCTGATCGGGTGGCGCCACCTCTGCACTAGCCCTGGATCACGAACCATGCCTAATGAAAGGACCGATAATAATGAGAAATGTCGGGTCCTTGTGGGGATTTGACGGAGATAAAAGGCTCCATGTCGAATTCTGTGTCATCGGTCTCCTCCTCCGTCGCTGGCAGGGGGAGCTAATGTTTTCAGACGTGTCTTCCAACCGATCGTTCCAGAAATAACGAGATCCACCACCAGATGCTCACCTGCTGACAATGGGCATCGCTCCGCCACTGACCTTTTGGTGGCTTCTTACAAAAAACTGGCAAGGATGGTGCAGAGCTTTTACCTGCACTCCCTCTCGTGGCTCAACAAGCCCGAGGTCCGCACCGTCTGCCTTGTCAGCGCCATTGTCACTTCGTACCTGCGTCTACGCGGCTTTGCTATCGCTCCCACAATCGCTGTGACGCATGGGGAGCAGAGTGAAAATTCCAGGTGTTGACCAATGGTCAAACATGAGACGTTGACGGAGAGGCTCCGACGCTGACGCTGCAACTCGCAACAGGCGGGATGAAGCAGGGTCCGCGATAACGGCGGGATTGTGCGAACTTCTTCAGAGGCAGTCACAAACCGCAGGGTCGAGAGCGCTTTAGAAATTTCTGGACGACGAGGGATTCATGACTCATGTGCCAGGCAAGGGATGTGCTACAGCCTACGATCTCAAGGGCGGCCAGCAGATTCGCCGTTATCGACATAAGCTCACACCTTGCCATGGCACAGGTTCTTGTCACCAGCACGGGCGCTCACGGTTCTCATTGCGGTGAGCCGTCAAACAGCTCCTGACCTGGGTGTGGACGGTCTCCAAGACAGATTAATTTCACCACGGCTGGTTTCTATGGGCACGTGATGCCACCAGAGAGACCTTTGGGGGGCAAGAGCTGCACCATCCCTGCGGTTATTGGAACAGCGTGAGCCGAGCCTGAGACGCCACCATCACAACCAGAGACATTACCACCCAGCGTCACCCAGTGAGCATGTCACAGAGATTTAGTGGCCGTCGGCCATGCTTACTAGTCCACTGTGATCGGTGGTGAAGATGGACTTTCTCCGGACACAGATGCAGACACGCGCGCTTGAATATTTTAGGTGACAGTGGCTGGCCAGGGCAGGGACTCGGCTTTTCTGGCAAAGAAATTACTGCTCTCGGCAATCTGTATTGCCACCCCGAGGGCAGCAAGGACCATGAGTGGCGGACCCATCTGTGTCCACCAGACGGAAAGGCAACATTTCCAAGGCAAAAGCCTGGCAATGCCGACATTCAGGCTTTTGGCTATTGGGGATGGTTTGGGTTAAAGTGGTGTTCTTCTGCTCACAAAACCTGAAGAAAGTAAGGCTGGTGCTTAGACTGGCGGCATGTACACGGCGTGCAGGTCATCAACTGGCGGGAGGAGAGGGGTACTGCTAGGATAGGGTCTCTGTGGGTGCTGTGTGTGTACTCGGGGCGATGGTGCGAGCTGAAGCGGAGGATGATCCCTGATCATGAATCTGAGAGCATGGCAGCTGAGGTCGCTTGTGGTGGCAGAGGAGGAGGAGGCGGAGACAGCTGGTTGTGACAGTGGTGGGAAGCCGGCGTCGGTCTGGCCTTTTTTGGCCAAAGTTGTTGCCTCCATTTCAACTCATGCATTTCGCTTGCATTGTGAATAGACAGTGTTGGTGGTGGTTAAACACTAGATTCTTGCTTTATCTTAGCGTTTACGGCAAAGGCGGCATATGACATCGCTGGTGACATCAGAGGCTTGCTCAAAGAAGGCCCAGCTTGAAAGGTCCTGGACTTTTTGACGGTGGATAAGCGACCGCTGGGACCGTGGCTGGCTGGAATCATATCAGCGGAATTGTGCGAACCGACCTCTCCCTTTTTGAGGCGGGACCCGTATTGACCACCACACCATCGTCTTACTCCTCATCCAGTGATGAGCGCTAAACAAGAAATTCGGACGGAAAAGACACGATGGATCCGCCAATGTCGTCATATCATCATCACAGGTGACTTGGTTCGTCCTGACTTTCTGCATCCAGAAGCTGCGGACTACAAGCAAGGGCACTGCAAGGCGTTGCGAACGCCCGGAGTTTTTTGACGATTGGACCGGCTTCCTTATCCTCCTCTGATGCATCAGTAACTGGGTGCGTCAGGAGCAGGACAAAGTATCATCCTCTTTGGCCTCTTGATCTTCTTAAAATGCCTTTGACCCCAACGCATTTTTGTTTCATCAATAAGAGGTCTTCAGAAAATGGATTATCCTCAGTGGTGGGTACACGAGTTGACATTTGGGCTGCCTTCGTTCCATGTTGGACGGATTGATGTGATGCTTTAAGATATTTGTGGCGGGATCATGGGAGGACGAGGAAGGTAAGATTGCTGGATGCAGTGTTGCATTAACACTGAAGAACAGTTGGCGACGCTGTTCGTTAATGAGATTCACAGGGCCCTGCCCCAGAGATGACAGGCCTGACGTACCTGCAACCGTCCGATCCGCTGGCATGCGTGTTGTCGACCAGCAATGGATGGGCACCTCTATGCGTACCTCTACTCCATGTCTACCCCCCTCTTTGCTCGTTTACCACCTGAACTTTCGCTCACATGTTCCCGAAAGATAAAAATTTGAGAAGGTTATGGAAGAGTTTTGGAAAGGATTTCTTATTAAAAGACGGCAAATTCACATTATTCTAAAATCCCATAAAAATCAAAAACAAAATGCTGGATTGAAATCTTAAGTGCAAGGTACCTCTGTCAAACAAGCTTGACTGACCAAAGAGAAAAAATACATTCGTATCTGCAAAAGTATAAGATAAAAAAACGGTATTCTTGGACACCTATCAGTACACCTGTGGTGACTACAAAATTGCTGTAATCAAATTTCACCTGCAAGGTGGTCTATAACTATGCTGCGCTGACGCCAAAGTAAGTAAAAAAAAAAACCACGTATCTGAAATGTATATGGAAATAAAAGGATTTTTGGGCACCTATCAACCTGTGGTGAACTACAAAAATTGCTGGATTCAAATTTAACTCATGGTGGCTATATCAGACAAATCTGGGACTGGGTAAAATTGAAAAAGAACACCTATTCTGAAATGATTTAATGCATAATTAATGTGGGAGTTTTGCAACCTAACAAATCAGACCTGCAGTTACTTGAAAAGATCTGTATCTAATATAAGTTCAGGCTGCCAATATCCAAGTAATATTTCAATAGAAAATGTTTTTAATAATTAAAGACTATTTGCATGGCAATGTCTACATAAGTCTGGTCGCATCAATATCCAGGAGAATTTCTTTAAAGGCAGTCTGTGTTCGCCTAACCTACCTTAAATCTGCAAACTCTGATCTAACTAAGTTCTAACGGATCACAGCCTAAAGTAGAGCTGGTCCCTGTGAACAAAAGAATTAAATTTCGCTGAGCTGTTTGCACAGAGGCAGAGCGTACGTCCTACTGCTTTGAGATACTGACACCCACTGATAATGAACAGGAAGGACTGTTCTATGTAAAACGACGTCATGTGATTTTCCAGCCAATCGAAACCCAAAAACACATCCCAGTCATGACGTCGCACACACAGCTCACCCTGCTCTATTCTCTAAGCTGATTTGCTGGCCGCCAAAATTACGGAAGCGCCAAAAGGCGCAAATTAATAATAGATTAATGCGCAGATTTTAACCTAAATTATCGCGTGATCGAAAAAATCCGATCAACATAAAAACCGTGCCGATTTCAACTTTGTCGATAATAATCGCTCAACACTAGTCATTATATGAAAAAGGTATTTGCCAACACCCCTGGTATTTTAGTGGTAAATTTAAGAATCCCTGGTGGCCAAGTGAGAAGGAGTGGACTATGGTTATAGTTAAATGGGTTGTCCACCTCCTGGGGCCACAGTAAAATAAAGCAAAATATATTTACTCACCTTCCTCCGCTCCTCGGTTCCAGTGCCGCATCTCCCTGGTATTCTGTTTACATACTGTCACTTCATTCCCACTGCAACCACATGCCAGTCATGTGCCTCCAATTTACATCAGCCTTCACAAGTGAACAGCACTGAATACTGATGTAAGTAGAGGCCTGTGACCGATGCTGCCAATCAGCGGCTGCAATGGTAACATCTCAATTCAGAAGTGGCGGAATGTCAACAGAAGTCCAGAAGGGAAACGGCACTGGAACTGGGGACCTGAGGAAGGGGAGTGTAAGCTTTTTTGTTTTGTTTTTTCATTTCACTGGGCCCCCAGGTGATGTTAGTATGATTTCTGTAGGAGGTGGAGAACCTCTTTAAACATCTGCAGGGTTCTCTGTGTTTGGGCACAGTACATTGAACATTAAGGGAAGATCTGAAGCAAAAGCAGACAAATGTAGCCTTAACTTAATGCTGAGCTTAGTGTACACTTAGGACCTCATGTGTGAAAACTATCTAAGGCTAAAGCTTTCTTTGTTGCCCATAGCAACCAATCAGAACTGCCCTTTCATTTTTTTCAGAGCACTATATGAAATGAAAGGGGGCTCTCTCTGGTTGCTATGGGGAACAAAGAAAGTCTTAGGCCTAGACAGTTTTTATAGATGAGGCCCTTAGTGTACATAAAATAAAAGTCATATTTATTAATGTTATTATTACTATTATTATTTTTGTTCATAATAGAAACATTTCCTGCAAACTAAAGTGTAATGTTTTTAAAATCTCTTAAAGGCAATTTCTGTAAATATTTTAAAAATAAAATAAGTCATCCTAAGCAATCCATATCTTCCCTAGTTTTGCTTCACTTTTGTTGTCAAGATAATTGGCAAATCACCACTTAATCTTTGCCTCGGAAATTAGGACAGTCTATCTGTTAAAGCGTAGATGTGTTGTGAAGAATAGATTAAACATCTAAATTGAAACATCTGTGCACTTACAAATGTTTAAACTACAATATCCTTACAGTGGCGCTGGTATTTAAGGCTGCTGATAAGCTAAGTGAGTCTGCAAGATTATGAATGCATTTTTCATTTAGGGTTTGTAACATGCTGCTTACTCCTGTTAGACAGGGTAATGCCAGAGCTATATCACTTTTGTTTTTGTGAATTTGTATTAGTTAATGTTTTTAGAACCAAAGGTTAGCGGTTGTACAATAAAGGGGCAAGGTAAAATAAAAAATGTCAAAATTTAGAGAATTGTGCCTTGTGCTTCCTGCTGCAAATAATGATATAAAAGGATATTTTTAGTACTAAACAGAAAGTGAGCTTTTTTGGGATGCAATCAACTTTTACACTGAGAACATGGCAATTTTTATTGGATTTATTTATTTCATATAGCACCAACATATTCCACAGCACTGTTCAGAGATTGTTAGCACTTCAGTCCCTGTGCCCATCAGGGCTCACAATCTAAATGTAAAACGAACCTATCAATATGTTTTTAGAGTTTGATAGGAAACTGGACTACCCCTATACAAGAACTGGGATAACATACCAACTCCAGGTAGGTGTCTTTGGTTAGATTTAAACCCAGGATCCGACGGCTATGAGGCAAGAGCGACTACTGGATTTCAACGTTTAACCTTTTTACTTTTCCTTTGATGTATCTGTACAATGACTTAATATTTTAGAAGATGGATTTGAAAGAATTTTTTTAACAGTACAGGTTTTTTAGAGGACAAATGTTTGTTTACTTGTTGGAGGCAAAAAGTACAGAATAAAACAAATATTTAACAGCTTCCCGACAAGTTATGTCACAATGTTGTTCAGGGAATATGTATCAGGTTTAGGGTATACTTGGTGTGTGACTGTTAGTTACGACTGACACCCATCATCTGTGGCTGTTAGATGCCAAGATCAGACACTGCATGCCATTTGTCAAAGTCTCCTTTTATTGTTTACATCAAGATCTTTTCCTGGCGTATACGCTGAATAAGGATAATAAAACATCATGTTAGTTGAGCATTAAAAACACAGAGGCTAAATACTGACCACCACACTGTCATGTATTAGAAGCCTATGACCACTGTCATATGGCAGCATTATTTTACATTAGTATTTGAAAGCCAATATTAGGAGTATATCCAAAATATAAAAGAGCTGTGAATCCTTCCATTATTTTTGTTATATTATGTTCCACTCAAATTTGGGATGAGAGATACTGATATAAAATACTAAATGAAACTTTGTGAAAATGACCTTTCTCAGCATTTCAATATTGTTAGAATCCCCTGTTTCAATTCAGCTTATTGTGCCTCATTGAAACTCTGCTTTTATGTGATTATATCATTATCTGCAAAGTATAATGTTATAGGCAATTTCTCGTTTGAAAAAGATTTCATTACTTTCAAGATGACAGAATAGGAAGAATCTCGTCCGTATTGAATATATTTCTGAAACTAACATCCCACTAATCTAAACTTCACTTTTCCCAAGCCCTTCCTCTAAAACTTTCCTCGTACTGCACAATTTGTCTGGAATGGGCTATCCTGGACAGATCCCAAAATCCACAGATTTATGTGTGCCACCAAAAAATATTTTTCAGCAAGCCTATGATATTTTCTAATCTACTCCTGTCCTATTGCCCCCACTCTAAATTATTAATACATTATTTCTAATAATCTGGTCCCTTTATTTGACCGTATCCAATACACTTCTTACACTCTAACTTAATTAAAAGGGCGTAGAATGATTAAATAGAACAAACTTTTTTGTTTTGTCATAGATTGAAATTGAAAGCTCTTGTGAGCATGCTCTTCACTTTTTATTACTTTGTCATTATGTGATGTTTGATTTTGTTTGAATATGTACCTTCTGTAAAGTGCTAGAATATTTGTTACTCATACTTTAGATAAAAATTGGTATTAGTAGTAGTAGCAACAGTATTATTATTATTATCATCATCATCTGAGGTTAAAGTAGCAGAACTATTATTATTGTTATTATTATTAAATATAATAGTTGTAGTAGCAGTACTGTTAGGGGCCGTTCACACGGCTTATTTCGCCGCGGATTGGCGCCGTACTGCGCGCCGGATTTGCGCTGCAGTACACCGCAAATCCGTCGCAGTAATTACTGTAATCCACAGTTCTCATAGAGAACAGTGGATTCCGTCGCTCGGCGAATCCGCCGGGCGGGGAGAAAGTCACTTGCACATTATCCAGGCGCAATACGCGCCGTGGATAATGCACGTCTGTGGGACCGGCGGGCCGCGCCCCCGCCCCTTATTCAAGCCGGAATTGCGAGCGCAATGCGGCTCGCAATTACGGCTTGAATAAGCCATCTGAACACGGCCTTATTGTTATTACTTGTAGTAGTCATAGCGGTGTGATTTTTATTAATAGTATAGCAGTGTTATCAGAAGTACTAGTAATAGTAGCAGTATTACTATCATTATCATTATTTGTGGCATTATTATTAGTAGCAGAATTTACTGTTACTAGACCTATTGTTATTATTTTATCATTTTTATTGGAAGTAGTAGCAGTATTAAAGATATTATTATCATTAATAGCAGTTGTAGTATTAGCAGTATTATTATTAATGCAAGTGTTATTATTATTATCATTATTATTATTATTATTATTATTATTATTATTATTATTATATTTATTATTACTATTGTTAGTAGTAGTAGTAGAAGTGTTATTATTGTTATTACTTTTAGTAGTGGTAGCAATATTCTTCTTATTATTATTTTTAGTATTATTATTATTAGTCGTAATATTCCTCTAATTAAAATTCTTCTTCTTATATATATCATAATATATACGAAGAAGAATTTTAATAAGAAGAATATTACGACTAAAAATAATAATACTAAAAATAATAATAAGAATTATTATTATTATTATTTTTAGTCGTAATATTCTTCTTATTAAAAATTCTTCTTATATATTATAATATATATTATAATATATAAGAAGAATTTTAATAAGAAGAATATTACTACTAAAAATAAAAATAATAATAATAATAATATTGCTACCACTACTAAAAGTAATGACAATAATAACACTTCTACTACTACACTACTAACAATAGTGATAATAAATAAATATAATAATAATAATAACACTTGCATTAATAATAGTACTGCTAATACTACTACTACTATTAATGATAATAATATCATTAATACTGCTACTACTTCCAATAAAAATTATAAAAATAATAACAATAGGTCTAATAACAGTAAATTCTGCTACTAGTAATAATGCAACAAATAATAATGATTGTAATACTGCTACTCCTATTAATAAAAATCACACACATATATATATATATATATATAAAATATATATTATATATAAATATATATAATATATATATATATATATATAATATATGTATATATATAATAAAATATATAATTTATATGGTAGAAGTATTCTTTTTCTTCTTCATATTCTATTCAGTAGTAGTAGAAATAGCAGTAGGATTATTATTATTATTATTATTGTTATTATTACTATTATAATTTTTAATAATAGTAGTAGCAGTTTTATTATTAATTGTAATGCTAGCAGTAGTCTTATTATTATTATTTTTATTAATTCTACATTGTATGTTTTTATGCAGTAGGATTTAAGAAGCCATTTGACAAAATGTTGAAATGTTACAGAACACGTTGGAGTTCTGCATGTTTCTCATTTATCCTTTGTAAAGCAACATTTTATATTACAGGCAATAGCTTTCATGTGTTTTCAATAAGAGCATGGTTTGCAGCTGCAGTTATCTTTTGCAGTACATAAATTTCATGAAGACCATATTTTTTTCTCCTTAACAAAGACCTGTGAGACTTACCATGCATCAAGACCTTACACTGAGTAATAACCTTTAACCCATATTGCAGCACCCAGAAGAAAAATCTTCACTACGTTTAGCAGATCAGAGTGCACCTGTTGGAAACATCTGTAAGAATGTCAGCATTTTTAATTGGTCTTACTGAGATAAAGATTGCAATACACCTTTTAAAAAGACTACAAAGGCTTTCTGCTGGCACAATAATAAAAAAGCAGTTAAATTTGTACTAAGCGTGTTAATTAAGAAATGCATATGGAGTCAGTGTGTCATTAGGAGACTAGTTTAAACGTGCCAGACTAAAGGGAGGGTTAATAATATTTTTTTTTTTTTTGTTGGTTGTGACATTGTTTGGTATTTTTATTACACAAAGCTATAGAATGGATTTTCTCAGTAGTCATCACACAGGCTTAAGGGTTTTTAAAGAGGATATTCAGTCAGACAATGTTTTGTCAGCTGCTGGTTGACTTCAACAGTGCTATGCATATTTTCATGCTCCCTCCTTAATGAAGTAAAAAGGGAGAAAGAATGCACAGGAATAGATCTAGCTTAGGTAATCTCTATAACAGCTTTTCTATATAAGTCCGGGCGCGACGCTGGGAGCTCATACCGCTCTCACTGTACTGATTAGGGAAGGTGCTGCCGCGGCTGCTTGTAATAGCTCTTACTGAAGAACTGATTTTTATACGGCGATTTTTGGGGGGTGTCTCAGCTTGTCTCAGAGACTGCTTCTCTTAACATTCTATTTCTGATTTTATGGGGTATTGGATCTGAAGTCCAGTGTGTGTCCAGTGCAGCTGCATATACATTTTAATGCTATTTGCTCACAAACACATTGAATATCCAAGGGGGATCTAAGCCTGTTCCAGTCGTATTAATTTTTAAAAAAACAGCGTTTTTACAATCCAAAATCCACTTCATTTTTGGCTGCTCAATTCTTTTGCGCAATTTTTCATCCAGGGGTAATTAAGCTTTGTTCGCTGTTGTGGTGACTAAAAGAAACCATCTTTTCACCGCCAAAAAAGACATTTTCCTGTAGCATAATTCAACAAGTGAAGGTTAATTACAATTTTTTCCCCCTGTTGTTGCGTAAAAACACGCCATTGTAACATCTACAAAGCTCTTAGTTTTGTGTTGCTCAATTGTTTGGCGCAATTTTACATCCAGGGTTAATTAAGCGTTGTTTTTTTGCTGTGGTGACTAAAATAAACCGTCTTTTCACCGCCAAAAAATACATTTTTCCTGTAGCATAATTCACAAACAAAGGTTAATTACAATTTTTTCCTCTTGTTGTGTAGCGTAAAAAACACGCCATTGGGAACACGCTACACAGCTCGTAGTTGTGGTTGCTCAATTGTTTGGCGCAATTTACATCCAGGGGTTAATTAAGCGTTGTTTTGCTGCTGTGGTGACTAAAATAAACCGTCTTTTAAAGCCAAAAAATACATTTTTCGTGTAGCATAATTCACAAGCGAATGTTTTAATTACAAAATTTTTTTTCTTGTTGTATAGCATAAAAAACACCCATTGTAACACGCAAAAAAGCTCGTAGTTTGTGGTTGCTCAATTGTTTTTCGGAATTTTACATCCAGGGGGGTTTAATTAATAAATTGTTTTGCTGCTGTATTTTAAAAACAAAAAAAACCGCTTTCACCGCCAAAAAATACTTTTTTCCCGGTGCTAATTCAACAAGCAAAGGGGTTAATTACAATTTTTTCTTTTGTTGTGTAGCGTAAAAAACACGCCATTGAACACGCTAAAAAGCTAGAAATTTTTGGGGTTTGCCCAAGTTTTTTTTAAAATTTACACCCGGGGTTAATTAAAAGCTTGTTTTGCTGCGGTGGTGCCCAAAAATAAACCGTCTTTCACCCGCCAAAAAAAAAATTTTTTCCTGTAGCCAATTCACAAGCAAATTTTTAATTAAAATTTTTTTCTTTTTGTTGTGTAGCGTAAAAAACACGCCTTTTCTAACCCCGGGCAAAGCCCCTATTTTTTTGGTTCCCAAAAAATTTTTTTGCGAAATTTTCCATCTAGGGTTTAATCAAGCTTTTGTTTGCATTTTGAAACTCATTTTAAAAGAAAACTTTTTTTTCACCCCCCAAAAAGAAATTTCGTAGCATAATTCATTCCAAAAGGGTTAATTAAGCCTGTTTTGGGCTTTTTATTTTTCATAAAAAAAACCGAGTTTTTTAAAGGGGAACATAAAAGGCAATTTTTTTCCGGGCCCCATTGTTAGCGAAAATTTATTTTCCCAAGGGGTTTTACTAAGCTTCTTAGGGGGTTTCATTTTGGAGTCAAATACAGGGTGTTTTTTTTAAAATCATATACAAAAATCTTCTCAAACAGTTTCTGTCCCATTTAGAAAAAACCCCGGCCATTGTAAACCAGAGGGGTTGGGGCTTTTCCCACCGCAGGGCGGCACAAACATTCCGGGAGCAGGCCCCGGGGTCCAGCACAGAAAGGGGAAAAACTCGCAGAAGGGGTTCACTGGGTGGGGCCCAAAACTGCCGTTTTTTAAACTAGCGGCCTTTGTGCTGACTAAAACCCCAAAGGGGTTTTTTCCTTTTTGGGTTTTGACTTAGGTCACCCATTTCCTCCCAGATGACATCTGACAACCCCAACCAAGATTTCGGGGGGAAACGAAACCCAAAAACCCTTAGTTGGAAAGGGCCCCGGCGGGTCACCGGCCCTCCCCTTTCCCCAAAAAAAAAAAAAAAAAACCCCCCTCTGTCCCATCCGGTTCCCTCAGCCAGAGATCTACTATGGGGTTTCTGGACTCAGCCCCAAAAAAATAAAAGCGAGGTTTGAAAAATTTGAGGAGGGCAGTAAGCAGCTACGGGCAGCGAAAAAAAAGGGGCCAATGTCCCCCGGTTCCTTGGCAAAAGGGCCCGAAAAGATAGTTTGTGGAAGTGGCATGGGGGTCATGTTGGGGGGTCAGCCCTGCATACCAAGACGGGCGATGAGGAAAACAGGGGCCCAAGAAACACAAATAGATGATGATGTAGCCACCGCATTTGGGGAGCGGGGTGAGGCAAGGGTTTTCACACGTCAGGAAAGAGGGTCAGCTTGCCACCCACAGCAGGGGGCAGCCAGAAAAATGGGTTGTGGGGGCAGGAGTCAGCAGGGTCAGCCAGTGTAAAGGTCGGGAGCCAAGCGGCCCGGGGTAAAAAACCCGCTTGCAGGCCCCAAAAAGTGGGGCACAGGGTTTCACGGGGGCACGGCGGTATTTTTTCCACTCAGTGCGGATCTTTTGGCAGTAAAATCCGACCCTCGGCGGTGTGGGAAAATTTCTTTGCAAAAAGACACCGGGGGACCCGAATAGGGGTTAATAGAACCCGGGGGGCAGAAAGTGAACCCTGGCCCGGGAGAGCTAACGTTGGCACCAGGGCCCTGCTAAAACCCATGCACCGTAAACCCATCCTTTGCCTTGGGAGAAACGGGGCTCAGATGTGGGGCCCATTTTTGCCCTGAAAGAAACAACCAGCAGCACGCCCAGGGGAAACCATCCCCTTTGCGGGCCAGTAAAAGGGTTTCCACCACCCCCCCCCTTGCAGAAGGAGCATTTTCTCTTTCCCATCATCCCCCAGTCCAATGTTTCCTGCTCCCCGCTACTCATGCGCCAGCAGCCCTTCACACCGATTGCAAAGAGACAACAGAAAGCTTCCAACCATCCAAGGTGCAGCAGCTGACCGTGCTCCTGTCCAATTTGTTTGGGTACTGCTCCCCCCCTTTTCCAAAGGGTTGGACGCTGCACCTTTTTCAGAAAACTAAAGGCTTTTCCCCGACCGAGAGGGAAAATTTTTCCAACTTTTAAATTTTTTTCCCCAAAAAGGCTTTACACCCTTCTAAATATGTAAACAGAAGGTGGGCCAGTCCTTGAGCAAAAGGGTTTTTTTCCCAAGGTAACACGGCAGCGCGGATGTCGGGGAGTTTTAACTATGGTCAGGGCCGGGTCCCATGTCCTTTATTTCCCACGGGGTGAATGTGTTTCCCCTCCCGGGCACCCCAAACCCAAACTTGGACGGGAGCCCGCCGCTTTTCTCCTCCACGTTTCAAACTGCGGTTTCCTGCCCCCAATTCCCCCTCCTCCTCCACCACCCCCATCTCAGCCTCCAAAAGAAATTGCTCCATCATACCACAGTGTAGGGAAACAGCGGTGCCCACGCATTCAAACCCCGGGCGGGGCCCCCGCAAACCCAAAGCCCACACAGGGGGGGAAACTGCTCGGCGTCATGCAGCAAAGATCGATGGTGGCTTTCTTCCTGCCAACCCAAATCGGGAACCCAAATGGTGAGGGACAATGGAAGGAACATGGTGTCCGCGCGGGACCAAAGGAAGGAGGGGGGCCCGGGGGCCCGGGCCCGGGGCCATTGGCGCACATTCAATCTTGTTGGGAAAAAATTTTTTCCTGAAGTTTTCCACCAATCTTCAGAAGCAACTGAAAATGGCCGGAAACTGTGCATGCATTTCATTTTTTCCCTAAAAAAGCCAGGAACACCCCTCACCCTCAAACCCAAACGGCCTCCCTCAACACACCTGATATCGATTTTTCCAACCTTTTGGAATTCCAGCCTGAAACATTTTTTGGGCCCGACTGTATAACAAAAAAAGGCTTTTAACTTTTTTGATGTTTCCAGGGGGACGGGAGTACCCCCCTTTTTGGAAAAATTTTGGGATGTCACCCCAGTGGGCAGCTCATATTTTAACACTCCGTTTTTTTTGAGGGCTTTTTCAAGAGGCCACTTTAATTTTTTAAATTCGCCAGGACTAGGGGATGAAAAACGTCATTCCACTGTTTCTTGCCCTGGAAACAGTTTGCTAAAAAAAATCGCCCGGGGCAGGGGCCTGGAGACTGGCAACTAAAATCCCCGGGGCCGCATGAGCCCTGTGGGACGAAAAGGGAGGGGGGACTTTTTTGGGGGGCGAAGCATTGTCGGGTAAAATGAGGAAATTTTCTCCCCCGGGGGGGTGACAAGAGGGGAAACAGGAGCACGGAGGGGGAAGTTTGGAAGATAGGAAGACAAAGGCAGATGATCCCAACACCGTGTCAGTAAACAGGGGAGATGGGGGCAGGGACCCCTCGGAGTCACTTTTGGCAGTTTGGGCCCGCAGCATGTTTGTTTTGCCTGGCTGGGAGACACCGGGAATATAAACATCCGGCAGGGGGATGACCGGGTCTTTTCCCCCCTTTTGGGGCCCCGTCGCTCCCGGGGTCCGAAAGGGGAGCCTATTTACCACTATTGAAAAGGGGGGGACAAACTCAAATACTATGGGAAAAATCCCCCGGGTAGTCATTTGGGCCCGCTGCCTATGGGGCAGCATCGTCCCTCCTTTTGAGTGTCTGCCCGGGGGGTTTTTTCAGCGCTCATGTACTACGCCGGGGCTGTTTGGGGGAATGTGGGGGGGGAAAAGCAGTACCACTCCATCACAAGCAACCAAAACTGGAGTCATTGATGAGCGGGTTTCCCTTAAACCCGCCTATTGAGGAGGGCAGTCGCCAGCGCAGCAGACCTGGAGCAACACCCTGAACAACGGGTGGGGGCCCAATTTTGGAAAACACTCTCCCCCCCGTTAAAAGTTTCCGCGGGAAACACTGGGCACCCAAAACGGGATTGGGCCACAACTTGCCGATTTGGCAGTGGAGAAGCGTCCTGCCCGGCCATATGTTGGGGAAACAGAGCGGTGTTCGTGTGGCAGGGGCCATCGTTACCCCAAGGAGAAAACACTTTTTCCCACGGGAAATGTGGAACGACTGACCTTTTGTCAAAATGAATCCGGCGGGGTCGGGCCCGGATTTCCCCCCACACCAATGCCTTAGGTCAGACTACAACAGCCATACGCCGCACCCAAACTGTGAGAAAGAGTCCCCGGGGTTTAAACTACCTGCCTCACCCCCTATTTTTTTATGCCGCCACCCCCTGATGCCACACAACTGCTAACATTTTTTCCATCTGCCACCAAAAACCCTTTTACCAGGGGGGGCTGGTATTGCCACCCACCCCCCACACCCCTGTCATTGGGGCCAAAATTTTTGACCTTTAAAGCTGCTGCTTTTTGCTGGTTCCGGGGACCTCCACACAGGTCATTGTGCCAACCCCTCTGAAACCCATGCTGTTTTCTCCTGCCGCCTCCCTCCATTTTCGTCATTGGGGCCACTCTGTGGCCTACTCCTGGTTTTTTCCACCTCCATAATGGATTGTGCCACCCGCGAAACCCCACCTGCTTTCTGTGGCTGCTGCCGTGACCTAGACACTGTGTCATTTTGCCCCCTCCCTTTGGGCCCATTCCCTTTTTTTCTTTCCTCCAAATGCAATTTTTCACTGTCTGACCTCATGCTGCTGCCCCGTCACCTCCAACTCTCTGTCATTTTGCCCACCTGTGGCCTATCCATTTTTTTCCACCTACAGAAGTCATTGTGCCACTGTCTGACCTCATGGGTGCTGCCGCCATCACCCCCCACTCAACCCTTTTTGTCCACCTGTGGCCTACTCCTGTTTTTTTCCAAACCCCCAAAAATGTGATTTTTTCCACTGTCCCGACCTTATGCTGCGCCGCCATCACCCCCCCCTCTCGGGAATTTTTGCCACTCTGTGGGCCCACTCCTTTTTTTGGGCCCCCTCCAAATGTCCAATTTTGCCACTGTCCCTTTCCCCCATGCTGCTGCGTGGGCTTTCTGCCGGTAAACCAAACCCCTGGGTCATTTTTTCCACTCTATTTCCCCACCCTGTTTTTGCCAAACCTTTTCCCGAATGTCATTGTGCCACTGTCCGACCTCATGCTCTGCTGTGGGTGCAGGGCCGTGTCCCCACACTTTGGTCATTGAGCCACCTGTGGCCTACTCCGTTTTTGCCCCTCCAGGGGAAAGTCATTGTGCCACTGTCCTGACCTCAAGCGCTGCCGCCATCCCCCTCCACTCTCTGTTTATTGTGCTACTCTGTTGGGGCCCACTCCTTTTTTGCCACCTCCAAATTCATTGTGCCACCCCTAACCCCATGCGCTGCTTTTGATGCTGTCAACTCCCCACTTGGGGGCCCTTGTGCCCCCCCATTGGGCCCCTTTTTCCCTTTTTTTTCCCCCTCCAGAAAATTTATTTTTGGCCACTGTCTGAAACCCCATCTTCTTGGGCTCCCCCATCACCCCCAACAAATCTTCCAAATAATTTTTTCCACTTTACTCCACGTTTTTTTTTTTTCCCGCTTTCGCTGGCATGACTTTATCAGCAACATTTTCCCAACCCTTTAGTTTTTTTGGTCAGTTTTGCCCTCTTAAGTGCCCAGGGAAATTTTTGAGTGAAGCATTCTAAAGGCGGGAGTCCCTGTGCGGTCCCTACTAAAACACCACAAATTTTAAAAGACCAAACCAAGCCCCTCTGCATATTTAAGCATAGCACAATGTTCTTTCAGCACCGTGCAAAGGGTCTGTGCCAAACCTGGAAAAAGCTGTTTTTAATGTTTATTCGTCCCCAAGGGGATTTTGGGCTGAAGTTAATTTTTTTTTCGGGAAATTCGGGGAAGGGGAAACGAACAGAATTTTGAGAAATTTTCCCCCCTCCTAACCCCACCCTGGCTCATACCCACTGCTTGTGGGGGTCCAGAGGATCCACACCCCCAGGGGTTTCTGTTTTTTGCCCCTGCCCAAAAATTCTGGATATTATGAAAGGTTTTTTTTCAAGGGAATCTTTAGCAAATTACATACAGTGCAACAAGTCCAAAACCCTTTTACCACCTTTAAGCATCAAATTTTCCTTTCAGTCCGCCACCCTCACCCCACCCCCATTCCAGGTTTGGGGTCCTGGGTTTTGGGCCCCCGGGTGTTATTTTCCCCGCCCCTTACAATTAGATAGGGACCTTAAAATCTGCAGGGGGATCATCCTACAGTGCACCATGCATGTGGAACTTATGGCGAACCAGTTTTTCCCCCTTTAACAAAAACCCAAATGGGTTTTTTGGCATCCTCCCTCTGGAAAGCCCTTTGGGATGGGCCCCCTTTACTCCCCTCCCGGGGCAGGGACCCCTTAAGGCTAATCTTCATGCATTGCTGGACAAGTTCTGGGGTGTCTGAGGAACCTGCACAGGTGTTTAAAACCTGCATGGGTGTCCAAAACTGCACTGCTGAACCTATGTGAAGGGGACTCCACTGTTGGAGTCCTAAGAAACCATGTTTAAGAAGGGGGCCCCTCCACAGAATAAAAGGCCCTTTCCCGTCCCGGTCGGGGGCCTTATGTCTTCTCTGAGTTTTACCCAAAACCACTTGGCCACTCTTTTCTGAAAGTTTTTGCTTTGCAAAAAGAGAAAAAGAAGCTCTTCCAGAATAATGAGAGAAAAAATTCTAAGGCATAATTTAAAACTTTCTGCAAAGTCAAAGTTTACATACATTTCATTTGTATTTGCAAATTTCCTTAAACTTAAAGACTTGGGGGCCAAAAATTTTTTAAACCTTCCCCAAGCTTCTCACAATAGTTGGTAGAAATTTTGGGGCCCTTCCTCCTGACAGAAATGGGTAACTGAGCCATGTTTGTAGTCAAACCCTTTCTCGCACCTCCCCCTTAAAACTTTTTCCCATAAAAATTTTAAAAAGTTGAGAAAACAGGGCTTTTTTGATGGGCCCCTACAAAACATTGGGCTTGGTTATCCTTTACCACATTTTAAGATTTTTTCCCGTTTGCTTCGGGGCCCTTGCCCCTTTGGAAAAACCCATTTCCACCCTTTGCTTTAACTTCCCCGGCCCGAGGTTTTGAGATGTTACTTCATAATCTTTCCTCATGATCGTGCCATCTATTTTTTGAAGTGCACCAGTTCCTCCTGCAGCAAAACAACACCACAACATAATAATTCCACCCCCATGTTTTACATTGTGGGTGGGTACTTAATTTCCAAGCTTCTCCCCTTTTTCCCCCCAAAGGTAAAGGGTTTAATTTTGGCCAAACAATTAAATTTTTTGTTTCGTCAGACCACAGGACATGCCCATAAATTTAGGGTCTTTTTTCCTGTGTACATCTTCAAACATTAAAACTGGCTTTATATGTTTCTTTTTTGATTTTGGGGGTTTTTTTCCCGGCAGAGTGGGCCCTTTTTCCTCCAAGGGTTTATACAGTACCGTTTTACTGTGGGTAATGACACAATCTTACCCAGCTTTCCCCAGCATCTTTACAAGGTCTTTTTTTGCTTTTGTTTTTTGGGTTGAAAGCACATGGACCAAAGCATGTTTTATCTCTGAGACATAGAACCCATATCCTCCCTGGGCCCTTTCTGGTGGGGAATTAAAAAAAAAAACCTCCAAATTTTGTTCTAATTAACTCAATGTTGGGCCAAAAACAACTTCCAAAGACATACAACAAACTTATGGACTGTCCCCCAAAATTTTTTAAAGGCAAAGTAAACTCATTTATATAAACTTTACTTTGCAGAAAGTAAAAAAAAATTTCCTTAAAAAAATTTTCGTTCTCTCATTATTCTGGGATTTGGCAATTTTTAAATAATTTTGAAAATACAAAAAGACCTTTAAAATGGGTAAGGTTTTTTAAATTTTTTTTCATTTAAGGGTAGTTTAAAAAAAACATTTATATGTGTCCCTTTTTTAAGTGTATGAAACTTTTGGTTTTCCCAAATGTACATTGGGTGTTTTTGATTTTTTCTTCCCCTTCAAGCTAGGTAAAACTATTTTGGGTTCTTTTGTACAGGGGTCTCTCTAGTTACTGGAAATGTCTCTCACAGTGGTCAGGATGATGACTCACTCCCTGCTGGGTTCCTTATCAGGACCTTGCTTACATTACTTACAAGCTTTAACCCTTTAGAATGCTGTAGCCTTGTGCACTATAGTTTACAAACTTCCTTCACAAATATCACTCTAACAGGATCAACTAGGAACAGCAGAGCTGATATGCCAATGACAGCTGTAGAGCCCCCCACAGCCTAACCAGGAAGTGTGAATCTGAAACTGGCAGTGGCTTTGTAAAACAGCATGGTGAGACAACCCTTTATTCGGTGTGAGGGCACATACTAAAGTCGACCACCTGTTGACAAGTCCAGGTCATTGGCATTTTACTCTTTATGACTGTTTTAAACCCACCGTGTAGAGTTTACAGCTGTACACTAGCTGTGCAGCTGTGATGGGTAGAATTGGCAGCCGAAGACAGTTGTGCTCTCCAGGGAGAAGTCAGAGATGGACTATTACCATCCCTGCCTTAACAGTCATATGATACAATTATAACAGTTGATAACTCTTAGGCAGTGGGCCTGCTGTCATGGAGTAATACTACACTGCAATCTATTTTTAACTTTCTCTAGTAAATCACATGCCTCATCTTTCCATCTGCATCTCGAAAACATATCCATAATCTTCCCTTTTCCTACTGTGGAAAAAGCAAACAGTTTTATTGTTGACTTTCTGCATTTTGTCTTGACTACCTTAACCCCTTCCTGCTGTGGCCTATTTTTTTGTCACGTCCATTTTTCCCTCCCTGTCTTCCCAGAGCCATAATTTTTTAGTTTTTACACCATTCTAGACAAATAAGGACTTTTATTTTGAAGGACAAGATGTGCCTTCTAGTCTTATTATTAAGATTACCATAGAATATACTGGGAAACTGCACAAAAATTTCAAGTAAGGCAAAATATGAAAAAAATATACTTGTACCATGGTTACAGGAGTTTTGCTTTTATGACGTTCAATCTTGGTATAATGTTAAGGTTTTTGCTATGTTTTTGGTACCAAACATCTGCCATGGAGCCATTTTGTACAGCAAATAACGTTTTATATTTCTATCTACAGACTTCAGTGAGGGCACACTTTTGCAGACTGAAGTGCACTTTTTATTGGTATAATTTTGGGGTAGATACAACTTTTTTTGATCACTTTTATTCAAATTTTTAAGGGATATGAAATGACCAAAAAGCCACAATTTTGGCATTTGGAATTTTTTCCTTCTACGGTGTTAAGTGTATGGGACAAATTATGTTATATTTTAATAGATTGGACTTTTAAGGATACCAAACATATGTAACTTTTTTATTATTTTTTTATTTGTAAAATGGCAAAAGGGGGGGGGGTGATTCAATTTTTTTGTATTTTCTTTTTTTTTTTAACTGCACCTTTGAGTCCCTCTAGGGTGCTTCACCACTAGGGGGTGATATCGTATATACAACCTGTATCGACAATGCATTAGGGTGTACAAAGATGTCAGTTTTACTACTTCCTGCCTGGTGTAGGAAGTAGTGAAACAGAAAACATGGTGGTGATTGAAGTCTTCACAAGGCTTCCAGTTGCCATGTTAAATGATGGTGTCCAGATAAGAGCGAGTAATGCTGCGCGGCACTGTTTCTCATTCATTTAGGTGCCGCAGCTGTGTTTTTTTGTGGCATTTAAGGGGTTAAACAGCACAGGATGGAGTTGGCTCCATCCCACACTGTAACCGGCAATTAGCAGCTAACACCCTTTGGCTACGTAGTGGGATTGTGCCGTGATCCCGCTTACAAAGCACTTTATCGGCACTCATATGCCGGTAATGGGTTAACTTGCTTACTAATTGGTCTCTCCTCCTTTAAACTATTCTTTAAATCTATCTTGATTGCAGAAGTCAGGCTTATCTTTCTTATCTTTTACACATGCTGTACAGTCAGATTAATTCACAACCAGAGCCTTTTTTAGGCAAAATTGCACTATGGATGGGAAGAAGACCCTCTCCCCTGCTCCCTTTCCAGATTAACATACTGTGCCTTATTACAACACATTAGATGACGTATTAATTAGCTCCTGACCAGGCCCGTTACCTCATTTTTAACCAGGAAGATTTTCATTTTCTTAAGTATGCACACTACAGAAACCGAAGCATCCAGTATCAGTTGTTTATTAGATGGCAGAATGACAAGAAGTTTCGTTTTTGAAATGTTTAGTTTTAGATAAAGATACGAAGACATGATTTTACAGTGTACAGATAGTCACTTGGTTTTGTAGTAATGCAGGGTTGATGTCAAGGGAAGATGTGTATCAGTGCAGATATGGTACTGAAAACTAAATCTACTGAGAGTTCTTACAATAGTTGTGTACAGAGTGAAAAAAAAAGGAGAGGACTTGAGGAACCGCAAGAGGAAGAGGAAAAGTAGTACCAGTGATTGAGATGCTAAATAAGTGGTGAGAGAAGTAATATGAAAACCAAGAGTGCGCAGTATCCTTAAGGTCAATGAAACTAAGCCTACTGAGGAGAAGTTGGTGATCTACAGTGTTGAATGCTGCAGAGAGATTCAGAAGAAGCAACAAAAAGTAGTAATTCTTAGGTTCACACCTGAGATTGCATGATTGAGAGCAGCATTGCTTAGTCCTTTCATGTATGATGTCCTAAACAATCTGCTGAGGCATTTGGGTGTGATTGTGTAGTCTTTAGGCATAATGCTAGTTTTCATGTCTCATTAGGAAACAAATCTGCGAGACGACCTTGCATGAGAATGAGGGCAGCAGCGGTTTCACTTCTGTGGGAGTTCGCAATGTATTCGAGTGGGTATGTTCAACAATATTCAGGAGTTCCTATATAGGTGAATGGGGTGCTACAAGCACTGTCCTCCATATTCTCATACACAGTTGGCTTGCAGCTAGCTAAGAGACGACCTGTGCAGTACATTTTGCTTCGTGGTAATACTCCTATAAATCTAAATCATATGAGGGGAATTGTGGTCAGAAATACTGCCATTACACAGGCCACAGACTGAAAATTCAGATGAAATTGTAACTGTGCATTAAATTAACAAAGAGTTAGAGAAGTTAGGCCAATTGGTGATAATAAATCGATACATTGTGAGTTCTCTTGGGTAACATCAAAGACAATAAGTTTGAACAATTTTGAACAAAATGTATTACTGATTAACTTCTACTGCCTTTTCTCAATTAGCGTCAGGTAATGGACATTCAGCCAAGCCTCGTAAGAGTGAGCCTTTTTATGTGACAGTAACTGTGACTGGATAATACCGAGCATCACATCAGGAAATCAAGAGGTAGACTGGCTTTCTCTGCAACAATATTGATATGAAAATTGTCTACAGCGCATGAGACAAGCTTGACAGCATCTGACAGCAATAATTTTACAGAGACTGTGGGGCAGATTTATCAAAGCAGTTGCGCCAGAATTCTGGCTAGATTTGCGCCAGAAACCAGCTTTTCGCCACATTTACTATGTGTTTTAGACAGTTTCAGACGCTTCTGCGCCTCATCCGACTAAAGGGGCGTGGCCTAGTAAAATGGGGCGTGGTTTCGCGAGGAAAAGGGCGTGGCTTACTTGCAATTAAAAATGCGCCCAGATTTTGTCGGCATTTCTGGTGTGAAAGTAAGACAGCTTAATTGTGGTACAGAGTTAGACTAGACAGTTCTAACCTGCACCAGATTTATCAACACTATGATAAATGTGGTGCATTATAAAACTGTCTAGTCTAACTTTACACTGTCTAAAAGTAAGACACTTTTGATAAATCTGCCCCTATGTCTCTTCTTTTCCCCTATCATCTTTACTGCGTGTACTCTTGGGATTGGTGGATCTCACTTTGGGATTAACTGCTGTACATAGTGTTACATTTGCCAACAGTTGTGTAACACATTTTGTTCAACAAATGAATAAAAACAAGTACAGGTAAGTTGCTGATTCTCCTGTGATTGTAATAAATGGTCACACATTATATTCAGAACAATCTATAGAACGTGCCAAGTCATTTATATGTTGAGTTAAAAATTAATGTCATGAAGCAAGCCAGTGATCGAAATGTGTCAGCATATTAATATGTTGGATGTTGGAAAGTCTCAGTGAGGCGGCACTAATCCACCATGAGATATTGTAGATTGATCTGAAATGATGAGTTAATTCTTAAAAACTCATAAATGTCATTAGATTGAAGATGCTTGGAGGAAGAAACAGCAGTAAAGCTAGAGGGATTTATTATGACCTTCTTATAGTTGTCCATGCTAACATGACTAAATCTGGCCATACACATTAGATAATTGCTGACTGAAAGATATTTAGGGTGCTGGTTATTGCTTTGCCACGCTCTAAAAATTGTTGCTACTATTTTAAGCCATAAATGAAATTTTATGCAACAAATTATTCAGAAACATAGTAAAAAATACTACATCAAAGTGCATAAATATGTAACGATAAATATTTAAAAGAATGAGTAAAAAGTGGAAAAATTGTAAAACTACAAGTAGAACTGTACATATAAATAACCTGATCATATACTGTATATAAGCAATGCAGTCATAAACTGTACATATAAATATCACTTTATTGCATATATAGCATACATAAATTATGCAGCTATACTGAACATATAACAATACCACTGTACTGAAAGCATAAATACTGTTAAAAACTGCAGCATTCACTTTTTACATAAAAAACAACTCTGTATGTACAAAAGTTGCCTCCATGTTTTAACCTCTTTGGACTCTGATGGGACTCGTATGTTGATTTGTAAATAAAACGGTATGACTCTGAATATAGAAAAGCAAGACTTCCTCTGGCTATCTCTCTATCACATGTACACACACACACACACATATACATGCGCATATATGCACACGGTATAAAACACACATATGTATATATAGTATCTCTGAAGTAAATATTCTATTACATCTTTTCATGGGACAATACAATATAACACTTTGATACAATGTAAAGTAGTCAGTAAACAGCTTGTATAACTATGTACGTTTATTATGCCCTCAAGATAACTCATCACACAGCTATCAATGTCTAAAAAACTGGCAACAAAAGTGAGTACACCCCTAAATGAAAATGGACAAATTGTGCCCAAAGTGTCAATATTTTGTGTGGTCAAAACTATTTTCAAGCACTGCCTTAATTCTCTCCTGCATGGAGTCTCCTAGAGCTTCATAGGTTGCCAGTAGAAACCTTTTTCACCCCTCCATGATAACATCACGGAGCTGGTGAATGTTAGAGACCTTGTGCTCCTCCACCTTCCATTTGTGGATGCCTCACAGATGCTCCATAGGGATTAGGTCTTTAAACATGCTTGGCCAGTCCAGCAAGGCATTGATTATCTTAGAGGTGTGTTTGGGGTCATTATGTTGGAATACTACCCTGCGGCCCAGTTTCCAAAGGGAGGGTTTCATGCTTTGCTTCAGTATATCACAGTTCGTGTTGGCATTCATGTCTTCCTTGATGAACTGTCGCTCCCCACATCTGGCAGCCCCAAACCATGATACTCCCACCACAATATTTGACTGTAGACAAGACATACTTGCCTTTGTACTCTTCACCTGGTGGCTGCAACCCATGTTTGACACCATCTGAACCAAATAAGTTTATCTTGGTCTTATCAGACCACAGGACATGGTTCCAGTAATCCATGTTCTTAGTCTGCTTGTCTTCATTAATTTTTTTGCCGGCTTTCTTGTCCATCATCTGTAGAAGAGGCTTCCTTCTAGGATGAGAGCCATACAGACCAATTTGATGCAGTGCATGCAAAACATTATCTGCACCATTAAGACAGACCCATTTGGGAAGTAATGACCCATTCGCGTTCTGATTGGCCAGTTTTTAGTAAAGTGCTTATTTTCATTGCTACATTGCGTTAAGTCCATTTGATCATTGTCAGACAGGGAAGAAAAAAGTAAAGTAAGAAAAGTAAGAAAAGTAAGAAAAAAGTTTTCATTTACTAACTGCAAATAGAATTAATTAAAATACCAAATAGCTGAAACACAAAACAGTCTTAGATAGTAGTGCGGAACTTTTCATTATACAATAATTAAGCTTTATCAGACATCTTCTTCAAGGTATTTGTAGAAAATTCTAATACTTTATAACTGATATCAAGTAATTGCTTTTCGTTTCATTTTACTAACCAGCATTGTTTCTCTCTAACAATACAGACTCTGATGACGGAGGTTGAAAATTATAACTTGACAAAGATAGCAAGTACAGTAAATTATACAGTTTCACTCAGTTACACATTGACATCCTAATTGGTCTTACTGATGCTATTGTTGCTTCTATATTTTGAGTAAAAGAATTTCTACAATATACTATAGCCTATATGAGTTTACGCTTTTGGGTTAGCAATTATAAAACTAAATTGCTGCCATTTTCTTTTCTTCTCAATTTCTATGTACTTCTACAACTCTTATTAGATATTTATATTTAAAAAAGATAAATACAGTTTTTCTGTATTGATTTGTTTAGAACCTCAACAGATATCTCAAACTATAATTGAATTATTTTATCACTAATTGTTAGAATAAATGTGATGCTTTATTGTCTCGACCCTTTTCCTGTGGCAGAATAGTTTAAATAGGGCAAGATAATTTAAGGAATTAAACGAAACAAGTATGGTAAAACTTAACAAATAATTAAGCAACATAAAATGCTTCCATTGAAACCAGGGGGATTTTGCATCCAGCCAAAAAGGAAACTTTTAAGAAATTGCTTATCCATAGAATTTCCGATTCATACACAAATAAATTGATCTTTGACATTCTGTATGTCAACATTCAGGGATGTTTACTGTACCATTCCATCACTTATTTCCCGGCGTCCTCTGGGTTATACGCCCAGATTAATTAGCTGCCCCCCGACAATGGACAAAATGATTAAGATTATCTGATTTGCAAGATAACATGCTGGAAAAAAATCTCAGTGTGATACAGCTACGACAGGGTAAAGACCACAGCTTACAAAAAAGTATGTTTATTAAACTAACTAATTGAATTGCGAATTATAATAAAAAGATGTATGGAATATAATAATATTGTCAGGTCTCCAAACCAACCTGTGTAAAAATTTGCATGCATTAATGAAAATAAAGGATTTTGCTTCTAAAATCAACCTCATGTCAGCTGTCAATCTTTCCCAAAATATGCACATACTGTATGACCATGCTGATACAAATTTTGAAACTACACAACAAGGACTAAGTCGTTGGTTTATAGCCTCTCTGACTGTGAGAACACAGGACATGGCATGTCAAACTTCAACATGCCCAATCTTTCTTTCTCTTAACATCTGACAAAGGGAAAGAGTCAGGAGTGCCTATACATAACAGGTAGCCAGCATAGATATATGGTAGACTGTAAGTAATTTAAAATATTTTGTTCTACTTTTGTAGACATTTTTAAATTATAAATGTTTCAGTAGTCCACAAAAGTCATGTATATTCGGGATTTGTTCTTAATATTGTCCTAATTTCTTATTAAAGTGTAGTTGGTGATCAAAGGATAATCATTATTTCCCACTATATATTATTCTTGACAGTATAAAGCTATATACTTGTGTAATCCATCACTGACACATCAGATGCAGGAATGTGAAGCTTGTATGGATATTTAGCATTTGATGGATTACCATTCTATTTAAAAGAATACAAAGTGCCTGGCTTTTAATTATACCAAATTAAAAGCTGGTCACATACACTAATTATGTCAATACAAAGCTTAATTCTACACCTCAGCACACTACCGCTTATTCTTAAAATGAACATAGACTATGGAAATTTCTGGGAACCATGACCATGATCCTAGTGAATGGCATAATCCTTAAATAAAGAAGCCATGTTTTCTGTACTGTGAAACAAGAAATATAAAAACTGCCTAGGAGCTCTAATTGTTATAAAATAGAAAAATGTTCTAATCGGAATTGGGTTGAAGACACCAATGCTTCAAGGTGAAAGTGATAACAATTAATTTGTGCAATAATAATAATAATAATAATAATAATAATAATAATAATAATAATAACATATTCCACAGCATTTTACAAATTTGAGGGTAAACATACAGACATTACATATTAAAAGAACTTACAGATGAGACACAAGGTGTGAGGGCCCTGCTCATGAGAGCTTACAATCTATTAGGGTGTATGGGTGAAACAAACGGTGAGAAGTGCCAAGTTTACAATGGTCCAGCCATGTTTCATAAATAGAGGGTGGTTTACATGAAAAATGGATGAATCTGCCATCCAGACAGTACGACTAAACACAAACGGATATCCGGGCTTTGATCCCAATCGGGACCTGCGCCACCAAATACTCCCGAGTCCGGTTCCGGTAAAACAACTATGTTTATTGCAGACGGTTAAAACAGCACTCCGGCAACAACACTCGTGCACACAGGTGATGAAACAACAAACGCGTTTCGGGCAATCTGCCCTTGTTCACTGTTATGACATCCTGTTTCTCACCTGTCTTATAAAACTACCTTAAAACCAATCACCTTCGATTTTTTGAGCACATGACCCTTCAACAATGATGGTAGTGAAACACTCTACATTAACCCTTCCCGGGGACACATTAGACATGCAGCGCTGCCGAATAGATATATGCTCTTATAAACTCCATTATTGGACTTTACAAGAGGCAGAACGATGTGCATTGATATAATATATTCAAGTTTGTAAAATTATATATTTAAATATACTAGTTCTGCATGCTTACCTTTAATAAAAATATAGCATGTCTGTTCGGTAGTTGAGACCTTCCGGTCTCCTGGTACCTAATCTCATTATCCACTGTACCTCTTTTCTTCTGATTGCTTTAGTCCAATTGCCTCCTCTGTAGGGACGTGGCACAGTTTCTATGGCATAAAACCTTAATACTCTCGGGAGTATTTGGTGGCTCAGGTCCCGATTGGGATCCATGCCCGGATATCCGTTTGTGTTCTGTTGTATTCCCGCTCAGCCGGCGGTGAGCCCGGAGGGGAGAACTACTACGCAAGGATCCTCAACATAGATGCGATAGACAAGTCTGCTGCAAGGTGAGCTGTACCTCTTCTATTTGAATTCATCCAGACAGTACATCTATATACAGATAAGTGCCTGTGAGTGCCCTAGTATAGGGAGTGACAGATGTGTGTGATAGCAGTTAGGGATCTTGGCAGGCCAGACTGAGAAGATGTGTTCTCAGGGCCTTCTTAAAACTATGAGGGTTGTGAATGTGCCTGATCGGCCGCGGTATCATATTCCAGAGAACTGGTGCCGCACGTGTGAAATCTTGTAGACGGGCATGGGAGGTTCGGATGATTGATGAGTGTAACCTGATATCAGCAGCAGAGAGGAGAGAGCGGGTCCGGTGGTAGACAGAGACGAGGGAGGTGATGTAGGGGGGTGCAGCATTGTGGAGAGCTTTATGGGTGAGAGTGATGAGTTTATACTGTATCCTGTACTGAATGGGCAACCAGTGCAGTGACTGAAACAGGGTAGAGGCATTAGTATAGCGGCTGGAAAGAAAGATGAGCCTACCTGCTGCATTCAGGACAGATTGAAGAGGGGGTAATTTGCACAGAGGGAGACCAATTAGAAAGGAGTTACAGTAGTCAAGTCGAGAAATAATAAGGGCCACAATGAGAGTTTGACTTGTTTCCACAGTGATAAACGGACGGATTCTAGAGATGTTCATGAGGCGCATGTGACAGGAGCAGACAAGGGATTGGATATTTGGGGTGAAGGTCAGATCAGAATCTAGCAAAACCCCCAGACAGCGGGCCTGCTGCCTAGGAGAAATGGTGGTACCACATTCAGAAACTAAATAGCAGGGGGGAGGTTGGTTACTAGATGGCAGAAAGACAAGAAGTTCAGTTTTAGTGAGGCTGAGTTTCAGATGGAGATTGGACATTATGTCAGAGACAGCGGACAGACAGTCACTGGTGTTTTGTAGGAGAGTAGGACTGATGTCACGGGAGGAGGTATATAATTGGGTGTCATCAGCATAGAGATGGTACTGGAAGCCAAATCTGTTGATGGTTTGTCCAATGCGGGCTGTGTACAATGAAAAGAGGAGAGGACCTAGAACTGATCCCTGAGGAACTCCAACAGCAAGAGGTGGAGAAGTGAAGGTAGATCTGAAAAAAGAGACACTGAAGGAGCGATCAGACAGGTAAGATGAGAACCATGAGAGAGCAGTGTCCTGGTGGCCAATGGCACTGAGCATGCTGAGGAGAAGTTGGTGACCAACAGTGTCAAATGCTGCAGAGAGATCCAAGAGAGGCAGCAACGAGTAGTTACCCTGAGATTTTGCTGTTAGGAGGTCATTTGAGGCTTTAACTAAAGCAGTTTCTGTGGAGTGTAGGGTGCGGAAACCTGATTGCAGAGGGTCAAGAAGAGAGTTAGTAGAGAGATAGCGGATTAGGCGAGAGTGGACCAAGCGTTCCAAGCGTTCCAGGAGTTTAGAAATGAAGGGCATTAGAGACTGGTTGATAATTAGCACAGCAGGACGGGTCCAGAGTGGGCTTTTTTAGTAAAGGGGTTATGATGTCGTGTTTGAAGGAAGATGGAAAGATCCCAGTGGAGAGAGAGGGGTTACAGATTGGAATAAGGTGAGAGAAGAAATAGACTGGACGAGGTGGGAGGGAATGGGGTCACTAGAGCAGGTGGTGGGGCGCGCAGACAGGAGAAGCCTGGACACTTCTTCCTCTGTCGTCGGGTCAAGGGCTTAGAGTAGACTAGAAGTTGTGTGGGAGGGGATGGGATGGGTATTACTGGGGGACTGAGATATATTTTGCCGGATATATTTTTATTTTATTTTCTCTTTGAAGTGAGTTGCCAGGTCTTCAGCACAAAGATCAGTAACTGGGGCCTGAGCTTTAGATCTTAGGAGGGAGTGGAAGGTGTCAAACAGGCGTTTAGGGTTGTTGTGTAGTGTTGAGATGAGGGAGGTGAAATATTTTTGTTTGGCGCAGGGAAGGGCAGTGTGATAAGTCCTGATCATGAATTTATACTGTAGAAAGTCTGCAGGTAGCTTTGACTTTCTCCACAGATACTCAGCATATCTGGAACATCGCTGCAGGAAGCAAGTCTGAGGCGTGTGCCAAGGTTGCGGGCATCTGACTCTGGTGGTGTGGTGTGTGAGTGGTGCCAACATGTCCAGGGTGGTTGTGAGAGTTTCATTGTAACGTTTGACAGCCAGGTCAGTACAGGAGAGGGAGGAGATTGGGGGCAGTGAAGACTGTATGGTGTCTGTGAGTTCCTGAGTATTAATGGAGCGGATATTTCAGAATGGGTGATGGGTAAGTTTGTCCAGAGATGGCTGAGAATAAGTGATAATGAAGGAGATAAGGTTGTGGTCAGAGAGAGCATAAGGAGAATTAGTGAAGTTAGAAATTGAGGAAAGATGACAGAAGACCAGATCAAGAGAGTTCCCATCCTTGTGGGTGGGAGAGTCAGTAAACTGCGAGAGGCCAAGAGAAGAAGTTAGGGAAAGAAACTGAGAGGCATGGGGTCATCAATGGGGATGTTTAAATCACCAATGATGAGAGTGGGTATTTCAGTAGAGAGGAAGTGAGGGAGCACGGCAGCAAAATGATCCAGAAACTGTCGGGGTGAGCTGGGGGGTCTGTACACAACCGCAACTCTGAGGGAAAATGACTGAAAGAGTCTGAGGGTGTGTACCTCAAAGGAGGGGAAAGTGAGGGAGGATGCGGGAGGGATAACATGGTAAGTGCAGTGTGGAGAGAGAAGTATGCCAACTCCTCCACCCGGCCTGTTCTCAGGTCTGGGGATGTGGGTGAAGTGTAGGCTGCCATAGGTGGGAGCGGCAAGGAAAGCGGTGTCAGATTGCTGGTGCAATGTTTCTGTGAGGGCCAGCAGTTTGAGGGAGTTAGAGAGAAACAGGTCATGAACAGCAGTGAGTTTATTGCAGACAGATCGGGCGTTCAATAGAGCACGCTTAAAAGTGGCAGGAAAAGACATACAGCGAATAGCAAGCAGGTTAGCAGAGTTTCTATGGAAGGAGGAGGTGGGATGAGCAGTAAAGGAGGGTATGCCGGGGTTATGAGATATGTCCCCTGCAGCGAGAAGCAGGAGAATGAAAAGAGACAGTAGATGGTTCAGTGATGAATATGAGCGGCGTTTGTGCAGTAATATGTGAGCTGGTATGGGGTGGTTGAAAAGGGAAAATAGCATGTGGGAAGAAAACATAGGTGAGGGAAGGAGAGAGGAGCTTATATGGATAAAATTGTATGAGGGCAAGACAGGGTGGTAAGATAGGAGGCAGATGGCTGCAAGGTAGATAGTAATAGTGAGCATGGTAATTAAGGAGTATGTGAAGAAGTGCAGCTACTTACAAAAAGGTGAGCCTCCCAGTTCCCTTATGCTCACTTCTGTTTCATTTCTGGCATATTTCTGAGGCTTGTGATGTCACTTGTAAATATGCAAATAAAAACAGAGGTCCTCAATTCTCTTGTATATGTATTATTTGGACTGTTGGTTTGGCTTGTGTTATCACATCCTGCTTTCTGTTCTCCATAAACAATACGCTTACAGACATTTGTAGCAGTCTGTCTGAACCATTGCTCTATGAACCTCTCATACAAGCTAGTCAATATTGGATGATTGGTGGAGAATAAATCAGAAGATTTCCAGTTCTTCATTAATAATCTTTGATTTATGTTTCTTCAGTAATGCATTTGGAGCCAATTGTCCTGTTTTTCAGATTGTATGACAGCTGAAGAAGAGGTATTCTGTAAAGACATTATATTCTCCCATTGACTTAGGCCTCATGCACATGGCTATGTTCAGGAGGATGTACAACATTACACTGAATCCAAAAAGCAGAGCCACAGGAATTACATGTGTTGCTCTGTAGTGCTGCATGTGTTGCCTTATAACATTATACTCTCTTTTTCTTCTAGGACAGAATATCTGTTACAAACAGCGCCACAGCCTGCGAGTCGTCCAGTGCGCACGTCACCATCCCTTAGGGCGCGCGTGTGCCGGATTGCTCTGATTTAAAGGGCCAGCACGCCGGTAATTGGTGATTGCCAGGCGCTGACCCTATGTTAAGACTCCACTTTCCTCATTATACTGCTAGATCTTTAGTGCTCTTGCCTTCAGAGAAAGTTTCCTTTGTGTTTTCCGTGTACCGTAGCTTTGGCTCCTGTCTTCCGACTTTAAACCTTCACCGCCTGCCCTGACCTGCCTGCCTATCTCCGACGTCCAGTTTTCCCGATGACTTGGTACCTTGCCGCATCTTGGCTGCCTCCGCAAGCTAGTCGTGTCAGGGGTAGCGACCTGGTGGAATCCCGCCGCAGCAAGTCCATCCCGCTGTGCGGTGGGCTCTGGTGAACACCGGGATCCACTTAGACTCCACTCCCTGGCGCGGCTTTCACCATCGCTTGTGGCGGTCCAGTGGATCCCCTACCCGTTCCAGCATTACAATATCTTTACACTATGAAATGAAATAAAACATGGCTCTATATTTCTTTCTTTCTTACAGCGAAACTTTTTGTGGTGTTATAGACGATATATGTTCTAAGATCCACTTGTTTTAAAACTGTCTAGGTCTAAAACCCTCTGTGTTGCCCATAGCAACCAATCAGAGCCTCCCTTTCATTTTTCCAGAGCACTATATGAAATGAAAGGGGTGCCGTGGGTTTTAGACCTAGAAAATTTTCATACATGTGGACCTAAGCTTTTAAATATAAGTCATCATCCGTAGTTTGTAGATTGAGGGGCTGACTGGCTTATGGTTATAGAACAGGCTGTTATATTATGTAGACACAGAGGGCCAAATGTATTAAATTTGGCGTTTAAACGCCAAATTTAATGTGCATTAAAATAGCATAGAATGCATCTGATTTATGAACCCGCTCTACAGTGGGTCATAAATCAGGTGCATTCTAGCACTAGGGTGACATTTCTGCCTCAGGTATACCACTTTTAAAGTGGTTTACCTGTTCCAGCAGTAATGTGCCTGGATTTGCCGTAGTGAAGCTATAAATCTATAGCTTTGTAGGGTTCTAGTGCGCCCCGCCTCCTGCACGCCCCCAAAATCAGGTACATTACAAAGTACCACTTGCACTCTGTAAAGCGCCTGATAATGGCGTTCAGGAGGCATTTCAGTGAACCTAACGGAGCTGCGTCTGATGTCTGGCTGAAAATACGCCAGACTTCTGGTGCAGCCCCGTTCATACATGTCTCCCAATATGTTCACTAATGTTTGTAAATTTCGCTGCATTAATAAAAGCCAAATATTACTCACATTAGTAATAATAATTAGTAAGTATGGGTTTCTGTGTACCTTTGGTAAAACAGGTATCAATTAATTTAATAAAATTATTACACTGCCATCTACTAAGGTCAATGTAATATATGTGATAATTATGTGTTTTAGTTGAATACTCTTGTTACACGGCCATGTGTATGAGCCCTAATGATAAATACCTGACTACCACATTTTAGCTCCCAAATAAAAGCTGATAGAATGTCACGTAATACGTCACTTAAAATGTACAAACTGCTGTTTGTAAATCTAGCCTATAATTTGTAGACACAAAACATACAGCACTAAGTCCCTTATGTTTTATATAACAAAATGAATAAATTATTTAATATTATTTGTGTAGAAGTATAGCAAAAACATATGTAAATAACATAAATACAACCAATTTTTATTGCCCCAATGAGATTATTTTCACACTTTATCTTAAAATGTAATTTTACGCCAAGGTAGTCCTCAAAGTATAACACCAATGTATAGCTATGACGGATAACACTTACCAACATCTGTCATACAAAAGGTTCAATGTTAAAAAATATGTATACTGCATGGTATAGTTTTCCTTTTTTGCACTAAGTTCTATAGAATAGAATAGTTCACTGTGCTGTTCCATCCAGCAAATTCCATTGGATACTACTTCGACAGCGGTCAGGAGGATACACTTTTGACCTACTTTTGGATTATGTGGATCTATGGATATTTTTACTATATCTGCGGAGGCTTCTCTCACAGATATGATGAACAGCATCGCAACATGAAAGTAGCCTAAGTCTTAAATAAAAAATATAACAGTTTTGTAGTTAGAAACCAATTCCCAACAAGATTCAAAGCAACCACAATGCCATATGAGAGCATTCCACAAGTGCAAAGTACTAATAGGCAGCCCACTCACACACCTTCTATGCATGAGGGGAGTGGCTACTTTAATATCATACCTGCACAAAAATATATTTTTTTTATATGGCGTCAATCATACAGTTGGGAACTGCTATTTAAAGGAGTTGTCTCATTACAAGCTTTCAGCCTACTTCAATGTGTCTGGCAGCAAAGGATTTTTTAATTCAGGGGCGTGCTTCTTGTCTGCCTCTTCTCCTCCCTCTTCCCCCCTACCCTCAGCACAGAAAGCTCTCCTCCATAACTTCTATACAGCAGGGGGCGGGCGAGGGGGTTTGCTGCCAGGGTTAACCCTGTGTGTGCCTGCCTAGGTCTGCTGCAGGCTGCTGGATCAGCTGCACTGTCAGCTCCACGGAGACAGGAGAGGGCTGATCTATGAGTGTGGAGAGGTCTGTGAAGCTGTGTATGCTAATAGCAGAGCAGGGGGGAAGTAAGTGTTACTATACCCCCTGCTTAGCATACAAATCTCCACATCTCCAGCAACAACAAACAAACCCTATCAGAACAGACACAGGGCAGCTGTGAAGTGTGTTACTATAATCAGGATGTGTCACTAATATAGCAGAGCATGAACCGTTCACATGCCCCCCTGATCTGTTCTATTAGTATAGTCAAAACTCCACAGACACATCATGATTATAGTAACACACTTCATTGCTGTCACATCTACTGACTACAGATCAGCCTCATCTCTGCTCTCCTCAATCTATTTGTGTCTCAATCTCAATCTCAATTTGTGTTAGATGTATGCTATTGCCTTTTCAGTGTGCACCTATGCTTGCGTTTTTCAAAGTATATTTTAGATGTGCACAGCCTTATTACGTTTTGTAGTCTATTTGAGAAATGGCAATCTCATTGGCTTGCTGCACTCAGCTGCCTCTTTTAAACCAGTGCAGGATAATCCAATTGCTAGTTCCTACCATTCCCTGAAGTTGCAGTCTGGATTGATGCCTAGTGAGGTAACATGTAGTGTAGGGACTCACCTGCTCTGGGATCCCTCTTGACGTTTTGGGAGGTGAGCTTAATACAATCTTTGATCAAATACTGTAAACTAAGAGTCCCAGGTTTTTTTTTTTCCCTTACAGAATGCATTTCCAATATCCTATATACCTTGAGGTTTAACTTATCTTTGTTCCCACGATATTTGTGTTAGATGTCCCCAATTATGTAGAGAGAGGAGGAACCCCGGGCACACACGGGTTTAAAATCCAGCTAACAGACACAGAAGCCGGGCCCTCCCTCCACTACAGAAGATTGGCTGGGGGGGCTCGTGCCCCAAACCTTTATTCAAAACAAATAAATCTTCAGCACTGACAGCCAGTAGATAAAGATCAACTGTCAGGCTATAGGATTTCAGGACGATGCCACTACAAAAAAGGGATAACTCAAACAGTAGGACATTTGAAATGAACTATACTGCAAAGCTGCTTGTTTTTTAAAGATCTTTTAATTAAAACCCAATCATTGTAGCAAGACAACCCCCTTAAGCTCCTGTATTTCCCAGTATCTGAGGTGTGGGATGTCAATTTTGGTGCTGCGTTTTGGAGAGGTACTGGCCGGAGAAATAGAAGGACTTTCCAATGGGTGTTTTTTAAGGGGGCCATTTCTAAAAAAATTCGATTCGGCCCTTTCCCCCAAATTTACCGAAAAAAAAATTTGTTTCTTCCAAATTTACTTGGGCACGAATACTTAAAAAGCACTATTTCCAGGCTCACAACCCTTTGCAGGTCTGAGAAGTTGTCCCAGCTTAAATAGCAAGGGAGCGGGGTTTGGCTTCAACAAGTTGTTTTTAGTATGACACGCAGATGACTGCCGCCGCCTTAGAATGCTTACATAAAATTCCCTTTAAAGGGCAAAATGACCAAAAAAACTCAAGCGGGAAAGAGCCTGAAAAGTCATGCCCCGAAAGTGGGGAAAAAAAAAGTGAGAGCTCAGGTGGCAACATTTGTGACAGGGTGGAGGTGACGGCGGCAGCCACAGCAGCATGAGGCAGGGATGGCACAATGACATTCTGGGGTGTGGCAAAAAACGAGGAAACCCAAAGTGGCACAAAGACGAGAGCGGAGGCACGGCGGCAGCAGTAAGGCAGGCAGTGGGGACAATGACATCTGGAGGTGGCAAAAAAGGAAAGGAAGCCACGATGGCACAATAACAGTGGGAGGGTCACGACAGCAGCAGCATTAGATCGGCAGTGGCACAATGACATTCTGGGGCGGCAAAACAGTATTACCCACAAGGGGTGGCAAAAATGATACATGGTGGAGGGTCACAAAGCAGCACATGAGTCAGGCAGGGGCACAATAAACTTTCGGAATGGGGGCAAAAAAAAATTTAAAGTCCACAGAGGGGCCCACAATAAATTTAAAATTTTGGAGTGTCACGCCCAAGCAGCAGCATAAAATCAGGGCAGTGGCACAAGCATTTCTGGGGGCGGCAAAACCCAGTATTGGGCCAAACGGGTTTGGGGGCACAATAAACACAAAAGGGGGAAAGGTCAGGGCGGCAGCATTAGGGAATCAGGAAAGGGAAACAATGAAAATTCGGAGGGGGCAAAACATTTATTGGGCCCCACGGGTTTTGGCACAATCACAAAAGTGTGGGGGGGTCACGGCGGCGGGCAGTAAAGGTTTTCAGAGGGGCACAATGAAATTCTGGGGGCGGCAAAACAGTATGGGCCCAACAATTGGCAAAAATGAAAACCGGTTGGGGGTTTCACGACAGAAAAGCAGCATGAAAATAAAGGGGGGTTGGGCCCCAAATGCCCATTCTGGGGCCCCAAAAACAGTATTAGGGCCACAGAGTGGCCCAACCACACAGTTTTGGAGGTCAGGGACAGCAGCAGCATAATAAAGGCATTGGCCCAATAAACTTTTCGGGGAGGGGGCAAAACAGGAAAAGCCACAGATTTGGCACAATGACTGAGAGGGGGAGGGCCCACGGGGGCAGCAAATAAAGGTCAGGCAGTGGCAAAAAATGACACATTGTGGAAACTGGCAGCATCCAAAAGGAAAGAAAAAGAAAATGAGGTCAGACAGTGGCAAAATTTACCCCAGTGTTTGTCACGGAAACCCAGAAAAGCACACATGAGGTCAAGATTTGGCACAATGACAAGTTTAAAAAGTGGGTGGCAAATACCAGTCCCTGGAAAAGGGAAATGGTGGGTGGGGCAAATGGGAAAACTGGCAGCAGATTTGGGCATAAAGGCGGGGGGGCATCAAAAATTTGGCCCGGAGGCAGGAATTTTGAACCCAACTTGAACGCCAAGGGGCATTGTTTTGTGGAAACCTGGCCGATCCACCCTTATTCATCTTGACAAAGGGTTCAGTCTTTCCCCCTTTTTC
Organism: Phyllomedusa bahiana; assembly: GCA_025379985.1. Taxonomy (NCBI): domain Eukaryota; kingdom Metazoa; phylum Chordata; class Amphibia; order Anura; family Hylidae; genus Phyllomedusa; species Phyllomedusa bahiana. The sequence goes on from JAODAL010010894.1 coordinate 80,266, forward strand.
CCCGGGGGGGGGGGGGGGGGGGGGGGTTGGGGAAAAGCGGGTTTCCCCTTTGGGGGAAATTTAGGCCCCCGCCGCACTGAACACCCCTCTAAACCCACACTACGGGCCCGGGAAAGGACACTTCTCCACTGAAAAACTGGGGAAAGTTTTTGGCCACAAAAATCCATTTTTTGGTTGCCCCAGAAACCCAAAAGCGTGTTTCTTTTTAATTTAGGTGGCAAAAGTGCAGCCAATTTGGGCCACAACCTTGGTTCAGGGACTGCCCAGGTCCTGCTGTTTGTTTGGCTGCTCCGGGGGAACGCCCCCCCCTCATTTTTTTAAGGCCGGGTTTAAAGGAAAACTGCTCATCATTGGACCCAGACTTGGGTTTTTACTACTAAAGGAGCTGGTATTTTGCTCCCACCCCCCACCTTCCCCCATCAGCCCCCCGGCAGTAGAGGGAGCCGAGGAACCCCCCGTCAACCTGTCAGGGGGGGGACGTTTCCCGCACATAGCGCAGCCAACTGATTACGGAGGTTTTCCCCTTTTAGTTTTTGATTTTTGTCTTTCCCTCTCAATAGCGGGGAAAAAAGGGGCCCCCAATTTTGGCCCGGGTATTGAGGCCAATAGGGTGGAGACCAGAATTTCTCCCCTGCCGGGTTTGTTTACCTATTGGGCTGCCCACTACCCAGGAAAAATAAGCATTTTGCGGGCCATCTGCAAAATTTGACTCCGAGGGCCCCCTTGCCTCCTTTTTCCACTTATACTGCCACTTGTTTGGGGTCATCTCCCTTAGTTTTCCCCTCATCTCCATCCACCTCCTCCAGCCTCCTCCCTCCTCTCTTGCCCACCGGGGTTTAGAAAATCCACTCTTTTACCCAACAAGCTTCTGTTTCCCAATGTCCTCCTCCCCCATTTCAGCCCCCAACCGACTCATTTGGCCACGAAGCGTAGTCCCAATCCCCTTTCCCCTGCCCAGACGGGTTTTTTCCCGCATCTTTTCCCCAGGACTTTAAGCGGGGAATGAATGTTTTTCATCCCGAAGCCTGGCGCTGACAAATAACGTCGCCCCTCGAAGGGCCCTCCTAAAAAAACGGCAGGTTAAACGCCTGAGCTGCCACGGCTGACATAAAAATTTAAACACGGGGGAGTATTTTCTGCCCTTGCCGGATCATCAAAAAAATCGTTAATGGCCTTTCCCCTTTTCATACAGCCGGTCCAACATGTGCAGGCGGGGAATTTCCCAATGGGTGGAAACATCGCTATCAAGGGGGTTTTGGGGGAGGGTGTTTTTGCCACTGCAACTCGAGGAGGGTTGGGCCTTCTTTTTAACGAATGGATAAAGTGCATGCACAATTTTTTCCGGGGCCCTTTTCAGAAAAGTTTTTAAGATCGGGGGAAGACTTTAGGAAAACCTTTTTACAACCAGATTTTAAACGTGGGGCCATGCAGGGCGCATTTGGGCCATCCCCCTCGGTGCAAGCGCGGGCACCATATTCCTCCCATTGTTCCCTTTCCAAACCCTGGTTTTCCCTTTTGCAAATTGGCGCGGAGAAAAACCCCCACATCGATTTTTTTGCCCGCATGACGTGGACAAATTTTTCCTCCCCTGTTGACTTGTTCGCCGAGGCAAAACCAGGTGGAAAAACTGCGTGACCAAAGCTTTTTCCCTACAAAAGTGGTATATGGGGGCATTTCTTTGTGGAGGGATTTATGGTGGGTGGGGGTTGGTGGAGGAGGCCGGGGGCATTGGCCAGGTGCCCGCAGTTTTTACAACCTTGGAAAGGGGGAAAACGGGGTTTTCCCCGTTTCCAATTGGGTTGGTTTTGCCTGGGCTGGGAAACACATTCAAAACCCTTGGGCCAAAAAGGAAAATGTACGGGGCCCCACCGTAGTTACACTCCAGACTTCCCGCTGGGCCCTGACCTTTGGGAACAAACCGATAACTCAAGGACTTTACCCACCTTCTGTTTTTACATATTTATGAAGTTCTGGACTTCCCTTTTTTTAAAAGAAAATTTCGTTTTTTGGGAAATCTCCCATTCGCTGGCACAAAAACCAATTTTTCTCCCGAACGGTGCAGAGCCACCATTTTAGGAAAGGGGGGACTGCATTTTTAAAAAACTTGGAAAAGGACACTTTAGGGTGCCCGCACCCTTTTGGGTTGGGGTTTGGGCGCATACTGTTTTTCTCTTTGCAATCGCCCCGCTTGGAAAACGACTGCTGGCCATGAGTTTCGAGGGGCAGGAGTCATCTGGAAACCGGGGATAAAGAAGTCAAAGAAAACACTTTCCCCTTCTGCAAGGTGGGGACCTTGAAATGGCTGCAAAATTTTGGGATGCAGGCCACTGGGGGTGCTGCTGCTGCTGTTGCTGCGGGGAGCAGGGTGGAAAACCCCCCCATCCAAACCCCCGTTTCTCCCGGCCACCGGATGGTGGCCCCGCATGTTTTTGACGCAGGGCCGTGGTTTCCAAAATTTGCTCCCGGCCCCGCTTTACTTTCTCCCCCCCAAATTTTTTCATAATACCCATATTCGGCTCCTCCGGTTTTCCCCAGCAAAGAACGCCAAACCGCCGAGTACGATTTTACCAAACCCAACCCCTCCCCCACTAATGCCCCCGCTGCCCCTCGCCCGAGCCCCTGTGCTGCTTTCTTTTTTGGACCTGGAAGCGGGGTTTTTTACCCCTTTGGGCCCCTTGCTCCCACCACACCTCCCTGCAAACCGGCTGACCCACGGCCACAAAAATGGGAAAAGCCCCCTTGGGTTTTCTGCGCTTTCTGCCTTTACGCGCAAGCTGACGCCCTCTTTCCCCCCTTACCGGGTATGAAGCCCCTTTCCTCACCCCCCCTCCCCAAAATGCGTTTTGGCAACATCCCAACATCAATTTTGGGGTTTTTAAACGTCACTGCTTTTCCCCATCACCCGGGCTTGGAAAGCCGAGGCTGACCTCTCCCCAACATGAACCCCCCAGGGCCCCTCTCCACAACATAATTTGGGCCCCTCTGCAAAAAAGCCCTGGGGATTTTTGGCCCCAAATTTTTTTCGCTGCCAAGTAAACTGTGTGACTGCCCTCCTCAAAATTTTTCATCCTCGCTATAAAGGGCGCTTGAACCCAGACCAATAAAAATCTCTGGGTTTAGGGAAATCGGGTGGGACAGAGGGGGGGCTGAAAAGGGCAGGGAGGGGGCCGCTGGGCCACTCCCGGGCCCTTTCCCCTAATTGGTTGGTGTCTGAGTTTCCCCCCGGAAATTTTTGGGTGGGGTTTTTCCCAAAGGGCATCTGGGGGGAAGGGGGATGACCTTTTTCAACCAAACAAGTTTTCCCTTGATTTTTCTGAAAAAAAAAACAAAACGGCCGCTAAAAGAAAAGGCGGCAGTTGTGGCCTCACCCAATTTAACCCCCTGGCTGCGACGTCCCCTTGCTTCTTTCGACCTTGGGGCCCGTTCCCCGGGGAAAGTTTGTTTCCCCCTGCCCCTCGGAGGGGCCCAAACCCGGCCCCCCTCTCTGGGCTTTACATACTGGTTTTTTTCTAAAATTACAAACAATTTTGGAAAGATGAAATCTGGGAAATGATAAATATACACCCTGTTTTTGACTCCAAAAAGGGAAACCCCTAAAAAAGCTTGGGAACCCTTTGGGTATAAATTGGGGCTCCCACAAATGGCCAAAGGAAAAAAATTTACGGTTTGTAATTGAAAAAATTTGGGAAAAAATTAAAAAACACTTGTGTTTTTTTTAAATGTAAAAAACACAAACAGGCTTTAAATTTAAAGTTTGGTAACATTTAAAAAGGCTACAAAAAAATGTATAATTTTTGGGGGATGGGAAAAAGATGGTTTTTGTTTTTTTCAGCACACCACAAAAAAACGCTTAAAAAACCCCTGGATGTTAAAATTTCGCCAAAGAAAAATTGAGCCCCACAAACTAGTTTGCTTTTTAGCGTGTTACAATTTCGTTTTTTTTTACGCCCCACAAAAAGAGATAACAGTTGTAAATTTAAACCCTTTTTTTGTGAATTTTGGGGTACGGAAAAATTTTTTTTATTTTTGGCGTTTAAAAAAGGGCGGTTTCTTGGGTTTACAACCAAAAAAAAACAACGCTTAATTAACCCCTGGATGTAAAAAAGCGCCAAAGAATTTAGGGCCACACAAACCAAGTATTTTTAGCGTTTTTCAAATTTCGTGTTTTTTAAAGCCACCCCCCAGAATCCCGTTTTAAAATTAACCCTTTGCTTGTGAAATTTTGCAACCCGGAAAAAAATTTTTATATTTGGCGTTTTTAAAAAAAAATTTCCTTGGGGTCAGCACACCCGCAAAAAAATGCTTAATTAACCCCCGGATGGGAAAAATTTTTGCCCAAAAAATTTGAACCCGCACAAACTTTGTAGCTTTTGGGACGTGTTTAAAAAAAGCTGTTTTTCTAAAAGCCCCAAAAACAAGAGATACAGTTTTTAAATAACCCCTTTGGGTTGTGGGAAATTTGGTCCCACAGGGAAAAAAATTTTATATTTTGTCGTGAAAAAAACGGTTTTCTTGGGGCAGCCCCACCAACAAAAAAAAAGCTTTAATTTAACCCCTGGATTTAAAATTTTCCAATAGAATTGAGCAGCCAAAAAAAAGAAAATGGGAATTTGTATTTAAAAACGGGGTTTTTTTCCTTTAAATTAAAACAACAGGGGAAATGGCTTAGATCCCAAATTGGTAATTTTAATGTATATTCCAAACGCAGGGACACCCACTGGATTTTAAAATCCAATACCCCAAAAAATTAGAAAACGAACATTAAGAGAACAAATCTCTGGGGACAAGCTGAGACACCCCACAAAAAACGCTTTATTAAAAAAACAAATTTTTCAGTAAAAAAGCAATTTAAAACCTCCGGGAGCACTTCCCGATGACACAGTGGGGAGGGGGTGGTTTTAAACCCCGGCGTCGCCCCCCGGAAATTTTTAAAGTGCGTTGGAAAGTCACAAATCCCCCCCGGTTCTCCCGTTTTTTGGGTTCAAACCCCTTTCACATTTCAAGCCCGGTATGCCCTTTTTTCCCCCCAAAAGGGTTTTGCCCCCATGTACGCCATGTGCTCACAGCCATTTAAACAATCAAAAACACACTTCTTCACCCCTAAGTTTCCCCCAAAAGTTCGATTTCGTTTTTAAAAAAAAGTTTTTTTAAATTCTAAAAAGAATTCCACTTCGTTTGAATCGATTTTTCCCCCCTCTAGCTGCCCTTTCCAGAACATGCAAAAAAACAAACAATTTTTGAACCTAAACAATGAAAAATTATTTTTTTTGCAGGGGATGAAATTAACGGTACCAATTTGGGGTCATGCATAAAAATGGGGGGGGGGGGGGGGGGGGAATGGGTAATGCCAAATTTTAAATTAGTACTGTAAACCCCTAATTAAAGGCTTTGGTGGGTTCTTCTCTTAAAAACCCTAAAAAAAAAAAAAAAAAAAATTTGAAAAAAGAAAAAAAAAAAAAAAAAAAAATTTTTTGAAAAAAACCCAACCCCAAAAACACATGTAACCCCCCAAATTTTTCTGTGGTATATATTTAATTTTTGTTCCCCTTTTTTCCCGGGGTGTTTAACCTTTTTAAAAAGGTTTTTAAAATTTAAAAAAATGTTATTTTTTTGGGGTTTCCTTTTAGCTCCTTTTAGTTTTAAAGGGTAACAGGCCAAAACAAACTAATTTCTAATTAATTTTAAAATTTTGCGTCTTTCCGTCTCCCCCTTTTTTTACATTTTTTCCCTAATTTATGGTAAAAATAAATGTTGAAAACCAAAATGTAAGGGGAAGGGAAAAAATTCCAAACCAAAGCAATTTCCCGAAAGGATTTGCAAAAAATTACAATGTTTTAAATCACAAAAAAAGGGTTTGATACCAAAATCCCAAACCAAATATTTAATAACATTAAATCGGCAGAAAATGCTTAAATGTTACCTACACCCTAGAATGGTTTTGGGTATAATTTTAAAAAAAAATGTTGAATTTTACTTAAAATCCAAAATTTAATTCACAGAATTTGGGCTAAAACCCACAGAAAAGAAAATGGGGGAAAACAGAATCACTGATTGGAGAATTAAATCTATGAACCTTTTTTTTTAGTATTCCTTCAATAAAACCCAAAAATCCCTGTTCACAACACTGATGATGGTCTTTCCAAAAGAAAAAAAGAATTAAAACTTCTCTTTTTTCCCTTAAAAAAGTAAGGGTTAAAAAAATTTAAAGGGAAATCTTATATTTTAAACCATTTTAGGCTCCCCGACAATCATCAGGAACATCTTACTATATAGAGGGTCATCCAATGTTCCCCCCCTCCGAAGGCCCTTTTTTCTGTTTTCCAACCCCCTAGACACTAAAATTTTTTTGGCTTTTAATTTTATCTTTTTTTGGGTTTTAAATATTTTGGTATACTTTTGGGAACACCAGGTTTTGCCCTCGTGGTGGGGCGCCCCTTTCAGGGCGATTAAAATTTTTTTTTGGGTTTTCAGGGGTTATTTAGGGATCTTGAAGGGATAAATTTTAAATAAATTTTAAATTTTTTATCCCCACCTTTCCCATTTCAATAAAAAAAAGGGGGGAAAAGGAGAAGGTATCCTGTTTTTATGGAGGCCCATACATCAGCCATGTTAATGGATTTGTTAGTCTTGAATTACGGTTGCCAACCAAAAAGGAAAGAGCTTTTTTTATAATTGATTAGATGCAGACTTGTGCTTTACCTCGTGAACCCCTTTACTTTTTAATTAAATTTTGGCACCCTCTGGGTTTGTGAATTTTAGGAAAACGGGGTTGCCAATTGATTGATGCATATATGCCAAATTGAGAATCTGCAGTTTGTTTTAATTGGTTTAATAAAGTCTATATTCTAATCGTAGATTTACTTCTCTAATCAGTGATTTTAACTTCTATTTCCACAATACGTCTCATGAAAAGGCCATAACCAAATCATAATGATCAGTATTTAAGAGTGTTTTTCATTTTTTTGGCTTTTTATGTGTGTTTTAAAGGAAGAACAAAAGATTCTAGTAAACAGTACAAGAAATGTCATTGCTACTGTGTGAGCACATTATATTTAAAAAATATATATTAAATTTATAGATAGACTTTATTTTACTTTGTAGTCTTATTGCCTTGAGTGAATCAGGTTTTCCTGCAAGAACAATCCCTTTTTGATGCAAAAAAACCAAAGTGAAATACAGATGCACCAAAATTAATTTGTCAGTAACATCTTATTGCACTGTGTCATAGTTTTAAGATGGGAATTATTCTAAAAGAAAGTGGCTTTGTTTAGAATTTTCAAAAACTTCGGTTTTGAACAAATCGAAGTTTGGGGGTACTTTCGGGGTGAACGAAGTTGCTTTTTTGATAAAATGGCTGCGAGCACATGGCTTACATGGGCAAAGAATCTGGGAGGAAGAAAGGAAAATACCCTAATGAATGGCAGAAGAACCCATTCAAGGCCCGCGGTTCGTGACGTCACCGCACTAAAAACCCGGGCGCGAGCGGGAGCTCATACCGTTCTAAACTTTATGAGTGGAATGTTTGCCGCGGCTGTTTTTGGTATTGATATAAAAAACTCATTTTTAACAGCGATTTTTTGGGGGGTTAAAATTTGTTTAGAACTCTTCTTATTTTTCAAATTTGTTTTTGTGGGGAAAATTGGAACTGAAGCCGTGTGCGTCCAATGCGTGCATATAATTTTAATGCTTTTGCTCACAGCACTTTGAATACCCAAAGGGTTATCTAAGCCTGTTCCTGTATTTTCTTTTAAAAGAAACAGCGATTTTACAACCCAAAAACCAAAAAATTTTTGGTTGCTCATTTCTTTTGCGCAATTTACACCCGGGGGTTAATTAAGCGTTGTTCTGCTGTTGTGGTTTTTTAAAAAAACGTTCTTTTTCACCCCCAAAGAGAAATTTCCTTAGCAAATTCAAAACCCGAAGTTTTTACAAGTTTTTCTTTGTTGTGTAACTAAAATCACCCCAATTTTAACGGCTACAAAGTGGTATTTTTGGTTTCATTTTTTGTGCAATTTTAGATCCAGGGTTTTAATTAACTTGTTCTGCTTTTTGGGGTCACTAAAAGAAACTTCTTTTTCACCGTAAAGAACAAATTTCCCTGTAACAAAATTTCATAACCCGAAGGGTTAAATTTGCCCGTTTTTGGTTGTATTCCAGTAAAATACCATGTTTTTAAACACAACATACAAGTAAATTTTTCCTGGATTTTTGGAGCGCAATTTATATCCAAGGGGTTTCCCAAGCTTGTTACTGGTTCATTTGGGGGTCAAATACAGGTGGGAAATTTTTCATATACAGTTTCTTCTCAAACAGTTTCTGTACATTTTTGAACAAAAAATTTGTCAGACAGAAAGGGGGCAGGCCTCTTACCCGCAGTGGCAGTGCACAAACATTTGGGCAGGCCCAGGTCGAGACAGCAAAGGGGGCGCACATCAGGGGGCCCTCGGTGGGCCACAAAGCCGTGTCATCTAGCGGGCCCTGTGTTGTTCAGCAACCCAAATGGTTTTTTGATTGGTTTTACAGGTCATTTACTTCCTCCCCAAAACATCTGAAACCCCAGCCCCAAAAGTCGGTGGGAAAGTCAGACACAACCCTATTGGGGATGGCCCAAGGGCGGACAGCGGCCCTCACCTTCTCAACCCCCCTCTTTCCCACCGGTTTCCTAAACCAAGGGTCTACTATTGGGCTGGGGTCAGCCCCACTATATAGCGAGGATGAAAAAATTTGAGGAGGGCAGCAGCAGCTACTTGCAAGGGAAAAAAGGGGCCAATACCCCCCCTTCTTTCAGTAGGCGGCAAAATAGATGTGGAAGTGGGGTGAGGTCTTTTTTTAGGGGTCACCCTTGCTTTCCAAAACCGTTTAAAGAGGACAGCAGTGAGATGAAACACAAAAAGTATGAGTACCGACCGCACTTGGGCCGGGGAAACAAGGGGTTCATATGTCAGGAGAAGAGGGCGTCGCTTGCGTGCATTCCGTGGCGCCAACAAGTGGTTTTGTGGGTGTATTTAGAGGGTAACCCGTGTAGGTCGGGAGCCAAAGCGGCACGGGGGAAAAATCCGCTTCGAGGTCCCAAAAAAGAGCGGGACAGGGGCCCGCGGGCAGCGGCGGGAGTACTCACTCAGTGCGGGCGTTTGGCGGGAAAATCATACTCGGGGGTGTGGCAGTTTTTTGCTAAAACCGGGGGAGCCCCAATTTTGGTTGGGAATCTGTAAGGGAGAAAGTGAAGGTGGCCCGGGAGCTAAACGTGGCACCCCGGCCCTGCTCAACAATGCGCGTCACAATCCTGGGCCCGGGAAAACGGGCTGAAAATTGGGGGGCCACCTGCCGCCGCCAGCAGCAACCCAGTGTCAGCATTTCCTTTTGGGTCAAGGCTCCACCACCCCCGCAGAAGGGAGCTGTTTTCTCTTTGCCCTCATTCCCCGGGCCAGAGCCCCGCTCCTCGTTACCCTGGGGCCACAGTCTTCAGCGAGCCATGCAAGAGACAACAGTATGGTCCCCCATCAAAGGGGCAGAAGCTGACCGTGCTCCTGTCCAAGTTGTTGGTACTGTAGTCCCCCCCTTTCCAAAGGGGGGACTCTCCCATTCGGAACAAAAGGTTGTCTGAGCCGGATGGAGATTCCAAGCCGTTAAATTTTTTTTCCAAAAAGGCAGTACCAGCCCCCCTTCATAAAAATGTAGAACAGAAGGGGGGCCCGTTCTTTAGCTTATCGTTTTTTCCCAAAAGGGGCACGGCACGGGGTTGGAGCTGTAACTACGGCGGGGCCCGTACATATCCTTTTCGGCCCACTGGGTGAAAGTGTTCCTGCCCAAGCCCCAACAATTGGCAGGAACCCCTTTTTTCCCCCCACGTTGTCAAACTGCGGTCCTGCCCATGTCCGCCTCCTCCTCACCACCACCATCATCTGCCTAAAGTACTGTCCATCATACCACAGTGTGGCACGCGGTGTCACGATTTACACCGGCTTCCCGGCAAACGAAGTCACACAGGGGAGGAACGCTTCCCTGTCAGCAGCAAGAAATCGATGTGTGGGTTTTCCCCGCCAACGTAAATCGAACCTGGTGTGGACAATGGGAGGAAAATGGTGTCCCCCCTGCACCCGGGGGGGGATGGTCCATGCCCCTCATGGCGCAGGGCAAATTTGGGTTTTTAAAAGGGGCCCGAATATTCCACCCATCTTTAGAAATTCTGAAAATTGGCCAGGAAACTGTGCTGCACTTAAACCCTTTACAAAGCCCGGAACACCCTCCTCGAGTTTCGTGGCAGAACAGCCTCCTCCCAAAAAACTCCCGATATCATGTTTCCACCCATTGGAATTCAGCTGCCATGTTGACCGACTGTAGAACAGAGAAAAAGGGCCCTTAACGAATTTTTTTAAAACCCGGGGACAGGGGAAACCCCCCGGTAACTTTTAACCAGCCATGGGGCCCCTCGTGAACCCGCCTTTTTGGGCCTTGAGGAGGGGAAGTTTTTGTCAGTCGCCAGGGGCTACGGGGTAATAATGTATTCCACTCTTCATGTCCGAACAAAGCTGAAAAAATCTGTCTGGGCAGGGGGCTGGAGACTGGGGGACTAAGTCTCGCGGCCCCCATATCCGGTAGGGGCTGATATGGAGGGGGGACATTGGGCAGAAACATTTTCTGGTGAAATGATGGATTTTTTACCCAGGTGAAAGAGAGGAGGACAGGAGCAGCTGGAGGAGGTTTGATGGAAATAGGAAACGGGCAGAACCCGCAAGACCCTGGCAGTATACAGTGGAGATGGAGGCAGGGAGCCCCTCGGAGTCACTTGTGCAGATGGCCCGCAGCATTCTGATTTCCCTGGCTAGTGACATCCGAATAGTCAGCATCAGGCAGAGGGATGACTTCTGGCTCTCCACCCTATTGGACCCTCGCTACCGGTCCAAAATGGGAGCCTTTTTCCCAGCTGCTGAGCGGGAGGACAAACTCAAATACTATAGGGAAATCCTCCGTAATCAGTTGGGTGCTGCCTATGTGCGGCATCGTCCCTCCTCTGACAGGTCTGACTGAGGGGTTCTTCAGCGCTCACGTAATACTGCCGCGGCTGCGTGGGGAAGGCGGGGGGGTAGGAGCAGTACCAGCTCCATCAGCAGCAACCTAAGTCTGGAGTCATTGATGAGCAGCTTCCTTCACCTGCCTCATGAAGATGGCAGTCGCCAGCAGCAGCAGGACCTGGAGCAGACCATGAACCAACAAGTGGTGGCCTACTTGGACAGCACTCTGCCACCCCAGTTAGAAGATCCGCTGGACTACTGGACAGCCAAACTGGATGTGTGGCCGCAACTTTGCAGTGGAGAAGCTGTCCTGCCCGGCCAGTAGTGTGGCATCAGAGCGGGTGTTCAGTGCGGCGTGGGCCATCGTTACCCCAAGGAGAACCCCGTTGTCCAAGGGAAATGTGGAACTACTGATCTTTGTCAAGATGAATCAGGCGTGGATCGTCCAGGATTTCCTCACACCAATGCCTTAGGTGTCAGATTACATCAGCCGTGACGCCTCACCCAAACTTTGAGAAATGAGTCTTGGTTCAAACTACCTCCCTCAGCCACTATTCTGATGCCGCCAGCCGCCTGATGCCACACATCTGCCAACAGTTTCTTCATGTGCCTACCACCATCTTTACCAGGGACTGGTATTGCCACCCACCTCCACACTCTGTCATTGTGCCACTCTATGACCTCATGCTGCTGCTGCTGTTGCTGGTGCGGTGACATCCACACTGTGTAATTGTGCCACTCTCTGACCTCATGCTGCTGCTGCCATGACCTCCACTCTCTGTCATTGTGCCACTCTGTGGCCTACTACTGTTTTTCCACCTCCAGAATGTCATAGAGCAACTACCTGACCTCATGCTGCTGCTGTGGCTGCTGTCGTGACCTCCACACTCTGTCATTGTGCCACTATATTACCTCACGCTGCTGATGAGGCTGAGGCCGTGACATTCAAACTCTGACATTGTGCCACTAGCTGACCTCATGCTGCTGCTGTGGCTGCTGCCGTGACCTGCACACTCTGTCATTGTGCCACTGTCTGACCTCTTGCTGCTGCTGCCATCACCTACACTCTCTGTCATTGTGCCTCTCTGTGGCCTTCTACTGTTTTGCCACCTCCAGAATATCATTGTGCCACTGTCTGACCTCATGCTGCTGCTGTGGCTCCTGCCGTGCCCTCCACACTGTGTCATTGTGCCACTCTCTGACCTCATGCTGCTGCCGTGACCTCCACTCTCTGTCATTGTGCCACTCTGTGGCCTACTACTATTTTGCCACCTCCAGAATGTCATTGTGCCACTGTCTGACCTCATGCTGCTGCTATGGCTGCTTCCGTGACCTCCACACTGTGTCTATGAAGGAATGATACTCATAATGATACGGAAAATCTACCCTTGTAAAAATAGCTCAATTGTGATATCATCAGAATATGAGTGTTTTTTTATTTGTGATCTCTATACATATCTGTGAATGTTACCCATGACTGAATTATATTCTGTTAATGTGAGGCTCTTCAGCATATATCTATTGAAAATTGAAGGAATTGATATGTATTCCCTTATTTCCGATCATGGTAAAATAGTAGGTTTTCCATATACTTCTAATATCAGGTAGAGATTTATTTGTTTCCATAGAGAGAATGATAGGGTAATGATCATACAATCGTTCTTTTTATTTTTTGTATATATTAGATACAATCAATGTATCATATCCTAAACAATAGGTAACGCTAGAATTATACAAGTAAACTAGTATAAACATAACTACTAGATTCCAACTGAAGACTTGTCCTCATTGTTGTCTGGTTTCAATAATGATTAGTGATATTCACATAGTCTATGATGCCGCTACTCAGTGACGCATACCGCACGTGCGCCTTAGACATATGTATCTCGGCGCTCCATGTTGGATAAGAGCACACTGGCGCGCATGCGCGCACGGTATAAAAACCCGCGAGATTTACCAGGACTTAGTTCCGGCTCCATCCATGCCACCGAGTAACACGCTGCAGGTAAAGCTCTATAACTTATATTAGTGTAACCTAGTGTTATTTACAATCTATATCAGCTCCTGTTGCAATTACATGAATATCAGTTTGGTCATCTAAAAACTAACTGGGGTTAGATATATGATGTCCTAATTGTAGGACACACTCCAGATCGTTTTCTATATTTGATATGTTCTGTATATTATCTCTTTGATCAATCAATATGGAACCTATAGACTATCACATATATAGTTAGTATTATAACAGGGGTTACATTCTTTGATGCCTATGATGTATTTAAGATCAGTATCGTGACACATGTGGGCTATTTGGAGACTGAAATACCATGAGCTAGATAGCTAAAGAGACATTGTTGCCCTCCGATTATGGCCCTCTCTCCCTTTGAACGGTGCAAAATATAGAGAAGATATTCTGGGTCACGTTGCGTTTTAGTTATGGGAGTCAGCCAATTTTTGTACATATATTTATTTTTTCCCCTTTGTTGTCATTGTATTCTAATAGGTGTAATAAATTTACAAAGAACACAAGAGATGTAAAACTTGTAAAGTGAGTAATGATGTTTTTATTGATTTTTATGTCACTAACAATATTGGTAATATTTGTTGTGTATACTAAAAAATTGTTGTTATTGTTTTTATTATTTTAGAGATTCGGTTGAAAAAGGTCCGTCTAGGGACCGAAACGTACAAAATACATGAATCTAATTATACTATATATAAGATGAAAGTATGTTGACTATATATACTATGAAGCCGGATGACTATTATATTACTCAATAAAGTTTTGTTATAATGAAAAACTGAAGCATTGGTGTGCAACCTTTCTATATAAAGGACTGTTACTATTTTTTGGTTTGCACCCATCTATCACCGATTGAGTGCCAAAGACATATTTTTTCTCTATACTCTCTGACCTCATGCTGCTGCTGTGACCTCCACTCTCTGTCATTGTGCCACTCTGTTTTGCCACCTCCAGAATGTCATTGTGCCACTGCCGGACCTCCTGCTGTGGCTGCTGCCGTGACCTCCAAACTCTGTCATGGTGCCACTGTCTGACCTCATGCTGCTGCTGTGGCTGCTGCTGTGACCTCCACACTGTGTCATTATGCCACTCTGTGGCCTACTCCTGTTTTTTCCACCTCCAGAATGTCATTGTGCCACTATCTGACCTCATGCTGCTGCTGTGGCTGCTGCCGTGCCCTACACACTGTGTCATTGTGCCATTCTTGGCTATCTGTTTTTGCCACCTCCAAAATGTCATTGTGCCACTCTCTGACCTCCTGCTGCTGTTGCTGCTGCCATCACCTCCACACTCTGTCACTGATGTTGCCACTGAGCCCTCAGCTTGTTTTTTTTCCAGCTTTCGCTGCATGACTTTATCAGGCTACATTTCCCGCTTGAGTTTTTGGTCAGTTTTGCCCTTTTAATACCCAGGGAATTTTATAGTGAAGCGTATTCTAAGGGGCGGGGCAGTCATGTGCGTGTCATACTAAAACACAACATTTTATGAAGACTAAACCAAAGCTCCCTCTGCATATTTAAGCATGGCACAACGTTCTACAGCACCCTGCAGGCTCTGTGCAGCCTGGATATAGCTGTTTTTTAACGCAATTCGTCCCAAAGTAATTCGGACCGAAACGAATTGTGTCGGGAAATTCGGCGAAGTCACCAAATCGAATTTTTGAGAACTATGCCCATCTCTAGTCATAGTATGTTAATTGTAATATATTAGATACGATTATTAGATAAAGCAGTATTGGTGGACAGTTAAAATAGCAAGTTATTTCAAATTTTCTTGCACATTTGGATAAGTATCCCATTCCCAAATTGACCAAAAAATCAGGAAGTATGTGTGATGTCACCTACGTATGTATTTGCCAATTGCACAGGAAAGTTTTCAGAAATATTATAATAATAATAATAATAATAACACCCTTTCAGGGCACTGTACTTTTGAGAGGGGTACATAATATAAGCCCCAAAAAAAGTACAATGAAAAATCAAATTAACTAACAAGTGGTACAGAGGAAGAGAGGATTCTGCATACTAAGGCTTATAATGTACAAGGAAGAAGGGAAGAGACAGAAGGTGTGGTATCAACAGTTTGTGGGGTGGTGTAGGGACAACAGGGTTATTGTAAATTGCAGACTATCCTGAAGAAATGGGTTTTCAGGTCACTTTTGAAAGATTTAAAGATGGAAGAGAATCTGATGTGTTGGGGTAATGAGCTCCAGAGCATGAGGGAAGCACAGGAGAAATCTTGGAGATGATTGTGTGAGGAGCTGACAAGATGAGAGCAGATAAGAAGGTCCTGTGAGCAGAGGATATTGTGTGAAGGGAGGTATCTGGAGATTCAAGCAGAGATGTGGAGGCCAAGTAAAGGACTTACGGTATGCCACGTACAGAAGACTTATAAACCCTTTCAGTGGCAGGCTTTAGAAGTTACCCTATCACATACAGTAGAAATATGGTAATGTATTTCAATATATATACACAGTTGCGTCATGTTATTATAAGGGCAATACATTACATGGAAATCCCTAAAGAAGCATTTATGCTGTCTATCATACATGAAAAAACTTTGAGATTCTCGGTTCACATATTTTGATCAAAAAAATGCTTAAGCTGCCCACGACTTTCAACGTGATCTCAGGTCGGGCAGTCCTATGCTATCTTTACCTCTCAATAAAGCCAAAACAGGCCTCTCACTGGGTCAACCGACCTCCGTTATCCAGAGAGGAAAAAAATAAAAAAAACACCAAACCTGCAAGCTGCACTTTTATGATAGCCTGTGAAAGTGGGCGTAGTCCAGAAAACCAAAATGGAGGCACCCTTTCCACCACATAGATTAAAAGCAATATACACCAAATACAACGTATGGTCCTGCACAAAAAACATTTCTGAATAAACAATATGCAAACCGGGTGCACTGGCAGGGCTGCGACACATATATATATATATATATAATAATATATAAATATTAATATATATATATAATATTATATATAATATAATATATATATATATATAATTATATTATAATATATAAATAAAATATATATATATTACACGAAATAACCACCACCAGCGGCACACAACTGCAAAAAGGGCAATACATTACATGGAAATCCCTAAAGAAGCATTTATGCTGTCTATCATACATGTAAAAACTTTGAGAATCTCGGTTCACATTTTTACAAAAAATTAAAAAGATATTTCATTAATAAACTGCAAGCTGCTCTTTTAATGCATTTGATCAGAAAAAATGTGAACCGAGAATCTCAAAGTTTTTTTCATGTATGTGACAGCATAAATGCTTCTTTAGATTTTCATGTAATGTATTGCCCTTTTTTGCAATTTGGGTGTGCCGCCTGGTGGTGCGTTCGCTGGGTGTATATATATATATATATATATTATATATATATATATATATATTATATATATATATATATATATATATATATATTAATATGCCGCAACCCTGCCAGTGGCACCCAGGTTTGCATATTGTTTTTTCAGAAATGTTTTTTTGTGCAGGACCATACGTTGTATTTGGTGTATATTGCTTTTAATCTATATGAGGAGGAAAGGGTGTCTCCATTTTGGTTTTCTGGACTACGCCCACTTTCACAGGCTGTCATAAAAGTGCAGCTTGCAGGTTTGGTGTTTTTTTATTTTTTTTCCTCTCTGGATAACGGAGGCGGTTTGACCCAGTGAGAGGCCTGATTTGGCTCTATTGAGAGGTAAAGATAGCATAGGACTGCCCGACCTGAGATCACGTTGAAAGTCGTGGGCAGCATAAGCATTTTTTGACCAAAATATGTGAACCGAGAATCTCAAAGTTTTTTCATGTATGTTATTATAAGAGCACAAATTACCTGTCAGAGTAATCACTGTTTGCAGCACAGACAGAAGCTAAATGGGCAAGGAGTGACTCAATAAGGTCCTGGTATGATCTCACAGGTAACAATCTTCATAAATAGCAGACTTCTTATTTTCTAACAAATTCTTTTATTCCAAACGTATCAAATCCAACATTAAAGGACATAATATAAAAACGTGGGTATATAATAGAAGCAAAGTAGTATACTTATAGTTCGTAGATTCCAGCATATGAGCTTCTTGAATCACGAATCTCCCAGGCGGGATAGCTTAGAGATGCCAGACTAGAGCGGGCTGCATACTCAGAGCGACGTTTCTGAGGACACGCCTCCTTTGTCAAGCATGCGTAGTTTATGCTCCTATTGTTTAAATACCCAAAATGTAAGTATAAAAAACAACATAAAAACAAACAGTTACCGAAGATTACAAAAATACTTTGAGACTATACACTCACCGGCCACTTTATTAGGTACACCTGTCCAACTGCTCGTTAACACTTAATTTCTAATCAGCCAATCACATGGCAGCAACTCAGTGCATTTAGGCATGTAGACATGGTCAAGACAATTCCTCCCAGTTCAAACGAGCATCAGTATGGGGAAGAAAGGTGATTTGAGTGCCTTTGAACGTGGCATGGTTGTTGGTGCCAGAAGGGCTGGTGCCAGAAGGGCTGGTCTGAGTATTTCAGAAACTGCTGTTCTCCTGGGGTTTTCACGCACAACCATCTCTAGGGTTTGCAGAGAATGGTCCCAAAAAGAAAAACATCCAGTGAGCGGCAGTCCTGTGGACGGAAATGCCTTGTTGATGCGCAAGAGGTCAAGGAGAATGGGCAGACTGGTTCGAGTGATAGAAAGGAACGTGACTCAAATAGCACCCATTACAACCAAGGTAGGGAGAAGAGCATCTCTGAACGCACAGTACGGGGAACTTTGAGGCAGGATGGGCTACAGCAGCAGAAGACCACACCCGGGTGCCACTCCTTTTAGCTAAGAACAGGGGGAAATGAGGCTCCAATTTGCCCAAGCTCATCGAAATAGGAGAGTAGAACATAGGAAAAACGTTCCCTCAACTGATGAGACTCGATATCTGCTGCGACATTCGGATGGTAGGGTCAGAAATTTGGCGTCCAAAAACATGAAAGCATGGATCCATCCTGCCTTGTATCAACGGTTCAGGTGGTGGTGGTGGTGTCATGGTGTGGGGAATATTTTCTTGGCACTCTTTGGGCCCCTTGGTACCAATTGAGCAATCGTTGCAACACCTTGTTGAATCTATCCACGAAGAATTGAGGCAGTTCTGAAGGCAAAAGGGGGCCCAACCCGTTACTAGCATGGTGTACCTAATAAAGTGGCCGGAGAGTGTATATTTCATTTAAACCCTTTGGAATCAGCGATTGCATTTTACTGATCCAGAAGGCTTCCCGTTGTAATAGACGAGTTTTAACCCCTTCTATCTCCTTACTTTCCACATGCTCCAACACACACCAACGGAGTTCATTCACTCCATGGTTCGCTTCACAGAAGTGTCGGGCAAGAGTGGATTCACCAAACTGTTTAATAGTATCACTATCACTTTCTTTTGGGATTTTATTTTTAAACAAGCGGATGCTAGATTTATGTTCATTTAAATGGACCTAAATAGGTCTTTTCGTTTGACCAATGTAGACCATGCCACAAGGGCATTTTATTAAGTAAATCACCTGTGCGGTATTGCATGTAAAGTAATCCCTGATGTTAATGTCCGAGCCGTTCAATGGGTGCTTGATACTTGGCCCCACCTAATAATAGAGGAACAGTTAAAGCAGCCAAGACACGGAAAAGTGCCTTTCTTTTCTGTTTTTAACCATTTCTGTCTAGTGTTACATGATTTAATATCGGATGATACTAACGTATCACCCAATGAACGTCCTTTTTTGAAAGTGAACCTTGGGAATTCTTTAAACAGTGATCCATACACCGGATCACTACCTACGATTTGCCAATGTTTTAGAATCACTCTCCTTACCATATCTGAATGCTTATCGTACGTGGATAAGAATAAAATTTTATCCTGAGTAGACTTAATTTTAGGGCATAATAGTTCCTCCCTTTTCAAATTAGAAACCTCATCTGCAACTCTTTTGATCTCTTCTTGACTGTACCCTCTACTGACAAATTTATCTGATATCTGTTGTTTGCAACTGAACCACTTATCTTCATCGGAACAAATCCGTCTTGCTCTAATGAGCTCACCTTTTAATATTCCTTTAAACACTGGTGGGTTATGAAAACTTTGACGATGGAGTAAGTTATTGCGATCAATCTTTTTTGAAAATAGAAAAGACTCCAACCTATTCTCCTTTTTTGTTACCAGAACATCCAAATATTCTATCTTTTCCCATTCTTTTTGTGCTGTAAATTTAATGAGATGGTGCAAACTATTAATATAGTGTACAAATTTATCCAGCTCTTTCTCTGATCCACGCCAGATCAGGAAAATGTCATCGACATAGCGACGCCATAAAATGATGTTAACCTGATACTTGGGTACCAAAATGTGGATTTTCTCCAACATAGCCACAAATAGATTAGCATATCCTGGAGTTACAGGGGACCCCATCGAGGTCCCCTGCAGCTGCAGAAAAATCTCACTGCCAAATCTGAATTTTTTTTTTGTCAATATGACATCCAATAATGACATGAGAAAATTAATAAAAGAATTACTTAAAGTTGGATTATCATTCAAAGCATCCCTGATCACTTCCCTACCTTCCTCATATGGAATGTTAGTATATAGTGATTGTATGTCCAGTGTACACAAGATGATGATGATGATGATGATGATGATCTCACAGGTATTTGGAGTTACACTAACTATAGTGCATCCCACAACCGCTGGAGGGTGTGACTATTGAGTAAACACAATGATTGAGTTGGTCACACAGATGCTCAATTGGGTTCAAGTCTGGGGAATTAGGAGACTATGGTAGTACTTGAAAGTCTTGGTCATGCTCTCATAGCCAATGTCTGACATTTCTATTTGATAAGCAGCATTGTCTTGCTGAAAGATCCCATCTTCTCCAAAGGAGCAAATCATGGGTGTATGTGATTACCAAAGATGGATTCATATCAAATTCAACTGAAATATTGTCTTCCACATGACTGCGTGAGCCCAGAGAATGTCACAAAACATTCCACAGACCATAATGCTGCCACCATCAACTTATGTTCTTCCAGCCTTGGTTGCAAAGGGTTTGTTCTCAGATATTTCTTGCTAAGCTGTTGTTCTAGACACTATGACTTTTGAAATGGGGCCTGAAGTTTGATCTGCTTCAAAGAATGGCAGATTAAGGCTGTCCATCAAACCCATTATCCCTCCAAACCACATCCCAATGGGTCAATCAAGGGACAAGTAAAATTAGGTACTTTTATGTCTTCCCCCTCATCACCTTATCAGCCAGTCAGAGACAACAAATTACCCTAATGAGCCAATGGCCAGCTCTGAAACTTGACCATTTGGGGATACTCTCACTGTTAGAGGCATAAGGCAGTCATTAGCACCTTTATTGGCACTATGGACGGGGAGTCAGTACAGAGGTGGGAATTTTTAGGAAAGTGCTGGAAAAGTGAGGAGTCTAAGCTGGGAGAAGTCATCAATGCATTCTAAATTGGATGGAGAAGAGAAGGGAAAATAAACTACTCCAATCAGAGAAGAAGTCAACTGTGAGTCTCTGGATGTCAGTATTTATTTTACTTCTGTGGGATCAATGTCGTACTCACTGTCATGTGGTGGCAACCTGAACTTGTATCTAACCACTATGTGGTCGCTATATGGCGGTAGTGTAGGTTATATTAGTGCTTATATAGTGGCAGCATATATTTTTCCCGATTGTAAAAGTCTTTTGTTTTTGCCAGGGATGCTTAATAGTTCCAGCCGAGTCCTGTCTATGAGCAGTGTCTTGCCAGATTCAGAAAACTGGTCAAAGCACTGCAGAATTATAGTTCTTCTAGGCTCTCATCTCCAATTGCTCTCTCCCTATCTCTCTCCTCTAGTCCTCTCTTGGTATTGTCTTTATTCATAGACAGAAAAGTAAAAAAGTTTTGACTCTTAGAATATTTTACGATAAAAACATGATTTTTTAATAGTGATGATTATGAGTTACAAGTGCTGGGAGGGACCTGTAAAAAAGGTATGACATGAAAAGTGGGGGTGTGGTCTGTAAAACATAGGCCATAAACTTAGCAACAGCCCCAGGTGGCAAAAGTTCTGGCTACACTGCTGAGCATGTTGCAACATATAAACTCAAGAACTTAATTTTTTTTTTAATTTTAGTTTTTGGTTTTAGGAATTTTGTTTAAAAGTGGCAATACATAAAAGATGCTACTATCTATGTATCACTGTAATTTTGTAATCATATCCACCTCCACAATGACGTTAACATAATTTGTACTGTGCGATGAATGCCATAAAAATGCTATTATTTATCTCACCCCTAAAAATGTAAAATGATAAAATCTCATATATCTCAAAATGGTCTGAAAACATTCCACAGTTCCCACTTCAAAAAACAAGCCCTTAAAGGGATTTTACCATAAAGTAAAATCACTCGCTAGCTGCGAGCCGACCATGCATGTGACAAGATGTCATTGTTCAATTTATGGTTTATGTATTATTATGACTGTGACCTTCATATGTAGAGTATCTCACAAAAGTGATTACACTCCTCAGAGTTTTGTAAATATTGTATATTACCTTTTCATTACACATTGAAGATATGACACTTTGATACAAAGTAAAGTAGTCAGTGTACAGCTTGTATAATAGTGTCAATTCAGTGTTCCCTCCAAATAACGCAACACACAGCCATTAATCTCTAAACTGCTAGCAACAAATGTGAATACACTCCTAAGTGAAAATTGACAAACTGTTCTCAATTTGCCATTTTCCCTTCACGGTGTCATGTGACTTGGGTATGAATGGTGAACAGTTGTGTCAAATTTGGGGTTATCGCTTTTTCTCATACTGGTCACTGGAATCTCAACATGGCACTTCATGGCAAAGAACTATCTGAGGATCTGAAAAAAAGAATTTGTGCTCTATATAATGATGGCCTAGGCTATAAGAATATTACCAACACCCTGAAACTGAGCTGCAGCATGGTGGCCAAGACCATACAGTGATTTAACAAGACATGTTCCACTCAGAACAGACCTTGCCATGATCAACCAAAGAAGTTGAGTTAAGGGGTCAGCCTATCAGTGCTTCGACCATGCGCCACATACTGCATCAAATTGGTCTGCATGGCTGTCATCACAGAAGAAAGCCTCTCCAGAAAGCAAACACACAGTTTGCTGATGATAAAAAGGCTAAGGACATGGATTCCTGGAACCCTGTCCTGTGGTCTGATGGGACCAAGATAAACTTGTTTGCTTCAGATGCTGTCAAGTGTATGTTTCAGCACCTAGATGAGAAGTATAAAGACTAGTGTGTCTAGCCCACAGTCAAGCATGGTGGTGGGAGGATCATTAGTTGGGGGTC